>OMLP01009909.1:3739-13868 GCA_900302685.1 Spondyliosoma cantharus | reverse complement strand
TTTATTATTAAGTTACGGGGTGGATGGAGTTATTACTACAGGTAAATATTTCATTTCTGTGCAGGAGTGGGTGTTTATTTTTGTTACTCGTGTGGCGAAAGCCTTAGAACTTGTATGACCTTGAAAAAAAAAGTGGCCGACATTAAAAAAAAAAGCACAGTTTGTCCTGAAAATCACGCGTCTACATATGCTTCAGCGGCAGTCAAACTGTATACGGCTACACTTATAAAAACGTTTTTTTTGACTTGATTAAAAAAGAGAGTAAACATTGCTAAGAGATACGCGCGCGTCCTACCTCAGCCTATACAAACCCCTAAGCTCTTCAGAGTCTCGTTACACACACGGCAGGTTTTAATCCGAGTGCAAGAGGATGAAGTTAAAACATGATAATACGGGGATTACTCTCATCACAGTTTCACTCCTTTTGACCAAAACAAGCCCTTTGTTAATAGGACATCTTTTCTAGATTAGCCTTTAGCTAAGTCACGCTAAAGCCACGGCAAACTCTCTTAGAAGTAGCTCGCAGGAGTGAGCAGGTGCAGCGGGGGGATAATGGTGTGTGTCTGTGAAGCGGCCTTTTCATAAGACTTTCACCATTTCGGTCCTTGATCTGGCAAAAAAAAAAATAATAATAATACGGGTGAAGTAAAACCACTACGCTGTCCTTTCCTTCCACACATACCACTCAACATGTCCTCCAGCACTTTACGTCAATTTGTGCCAGTGGAACTACACAGTGGCCAGCAGTGAATCTTCGCTCATACCGGGAACCTAAGTAGCCGTGCGATTATAAAGAAAACAACATTTCTACTTAAAAATAGAATAAAAGCCGTTGTATCCTTTCCTTTTTTCTCTTTTGCTTTGAGGCAGGACGCGTGTCATTTATCAACCCCCTCAGTCGGTCAAGTTCCCTCTCCTTACACTTGTCACTCATCTGTTGTGAAATGGCATGTAGCCCCGAGGGTGAGGTAAACAGCACTTACATAGCTATCGAAGGTGTCGAAATGCAAGGCAACACAGCCAGTCTGTGAGCAGCGCCAAGTTCATCTTATATCAGGTCCTGACTGCTTCACATTTTCGTTTTCTGGCTCTATGTTATAGAGATTTTCACCGCCGCTGTGGCCAACAGACTGTGCCCAGATCGCGCTCCCAGAAAATCATATGCAAATTAAAATGACTTTAAAGCTAATTTCAGGCAAACGGTTGCATGCGAAGGGAGTTTGTTGCATAATTCCTTTGTTGTTGTATTGTAACCGAGCGGCAATCTCAGGGGCTAAAGAAATGAAAGCCAACATGCAAATGCCAAAAAAAAAAATCTGCAGTTCCTCAAATTGCCACTGGAGGTTGGCTCTGAAAGTGAGTCGGTGTTAACAGCCTGGCACATAAAAATGTTTACTGTCTCTATAGCTAATGCACCCGCTCATTAGTATACATCATGGATGACAGCGTGGACGCTTTGAGTGACAGCTAGCTGCTAGCCGCCGGGAGTTAAGTGGAGTCAGGCGCAGCCAGGATCAGCCGAACACTGGGTTTCACAATGTCTCTATCCATGTCCTATAAAATCTATGACAATATTCTATAGCACCACACCAACGATATAAAAGGTTTTCACAGACTCCATCCTCTCACCATTCTGCTCATGTCTGACTTGGTTCCAGCCTATCAATTAACTATCCCCACAATCTCCATGCTAGCACATTCATTATTTTTCCATCATAGCCACAGCATTTAAAACGTCGCCGCCTGCAGCTATTAAAACGCACCCACACCACTCAAAACTGCATCGGGACCAGACGGACCTGTGGGAGCGTCGCATTAATGCCAACCACTACTATAGAGCACATACTGAACTCTAACAGCAACATTTCCTGCAACTGCCTTCCCCCAACATTTAATGTCATGTTTTACGTGCTGCCATTTTCAGAGCTAGTTCTTAGTATGAATAACGTATCGAACATATATTATTCGTGAGGAGAGAGAAAGTTTATGGTAGAGATGTACAACGTTGACTGAAGATCTGAAGTGTGTGTGTGTGTGTGTGTGTGTGTCTGGAGTAAATCAGCGACCAGACCAAACCTCCATTATCAGATGATAATCCTCTCCCTGCTTAGGAAAATAATGCACACTCATTTGACATTTTAGGGATCTAATTGAGCCAAGGATGACGCACTAAAAAACACATGGCTGGCTCCGCTGGCGTGAGACATCCATCAACCAAAAAGAGATGTTTAAACATGACTATTAAATGTGCACCACAAACTGAATTTTGTTTATGAACTTTGACGGACTATTGCTGAATATAATGGACCAGTGAAAGAGACACATGAACATGTACACATTTGTCCAATCCGCAGCTCATCAACGTATGTATGTGAATAGTTTCTCCTGTAGTTATGATCTCATCTACAGGCAAAATCCTGGAGCTGCCTCACAGACAGTGAATAATGACACAACTCCTGGGACGCCGTGACAGCACCCGTGGTGATTTTACTGGGCCATTCTCTGAATCACAGCTGAAAGCCCTACATTCAAGTAAAACTCATTGAGATGCAATATTTAAAGTGAAAATCCTCTGAGCCGCCAGCGTCATTCATTAATTCAGTCTCACTGGATCAGCTCCAAAAAGGTCACACTGGTGACGCCACGATTCGAGTCTTGAGGTTCACATTTAAGGCTAACAGAGGAGCCGTGTTTGCCGTTAAAAGTAATCTGAAGGGCACAATGTAAATTCCGCTTTAGTTCTAATAACAACAATCACGCACACCCCACCTTACTCCCGTTCACAGTCGGACACTGATGAGGAGCTGTAACGGCGAGTCGAACGTGAACGCCCCTGATCAGGGTTATTGTCTCTGATGAGGTTTACAGGCACACGGTCTTTAAATGGAACAATGGAGGCGATCAGCAATCCAAAGAGAGATGACATCCGCTCATTTTTAGCCTTTCAGTCACTCACAACGACGCTCCATTAAGTGTAAATGCACGTGCCACGGTTGTGAAATTCCAGCAGTATTCGAGCTGGAGACAGAACGTTGTGGAAAATACCCATTAAAATGGAAATTTTAGTTTATTTGTTCAGGCTGTATTTACCATGTCACATGGAAATAGAAATGGAAATAGATTATTTTAAACTATGTCCACTCGAAAAAAAAAACATAACCCACATGGTAACAGCTAGCTGAAACCACCAGAAGATGTTATCAGTTATAAACTGTGTACTCTGCTTTGGGCTACTATCTGCTGGTCGACTGAAATATGGATAAGATATTGAATATATTCACTTCAAACGTCTCCCGACTGAAAGCCTGGCGGTCCTTAGGCTCAGACAGCGCAGCAGTGTTTGCAGTGTGGGCTGCACGAGGGCCGTGATGCATGCAGGGGGTTGCCACTCCTAGAGGGGCGCTGAAAGAGTATCCGTACATGCGATGGAAGATCGCTGAATGCAGCGTAGGGTTGTATAATTCAGGTAAAAGGGGAATTTTAAAGGATTTTCTTTTTGTACATTAGGGAAAGGTCAGGATCCCAGTTACACGTTTGTACAAATCAGTTTGTCCGGTTCCTCCCAGTGTACACAAATCCTAAGGAATGAATTTCATCACTATTTCGTGAACTTTTGCAAGCGGGGTTGATGTTCTCCAGAGGTGACGTCTATTAAAATAAGGTCGCTGATGGCTACCCAAATCGGCTATCTAATTGGGGTAAGCACGAAAAGCATAAGTGCGAAATTCTGAAGCGTCAGTGGGCTGGCGTTCAATCGGCGTACTCATGGATCTGCTCGCTGCTACTTCTGATGCTCAACCGTCCGTTCAGCTGGAAACGGTGTCTGGAGCGTTTGTGTCAAATGGCGTCCCGCGAAACCTCGAACGTCAGAGTGAAAGTGTAAAAAGCGCCGGTGATTGCCCGCTGCTGTCTGTAACAGAGACAATTAAGGTTATTTTTGGTCGCCTTGCAGTTAGTCATCACTACACCAAAATCACAAAACTTCTGCCCCGACAAATGTTAGTCATACGCCCTCGGACTATTTAGCATGTATTAGTGCGAATCCACCACCGTCTCCCACGCAGAGGCAGAAGAGACAACTTTTTCCTCTGCCCACGCTTCGCCGGTACACACTCGCAGAGAATGTTTCGTGTAGATTAAAAAGAAAAAAAAATGCGATTGTCACATAACACATGCGGCATTCCAGGAAGATAGGCGCACATTTTCGATCTGTCCTCGTACCTGGCACTCAGCTGGGCTGCTACAGTCGAGGCAAACGATGTGTGAATGCTCAGTTTCCTATTCATTATTTGAGCGGTTTATCCGTCTCCTTCGTCACGAGTGACATCCCCGGAAACTACTGACCCGATTTTGACAAAACTTGGCTGAGTGGTGTGTCTTATTCTTCTAAGAACCAGCCTTCACAGAATTACAATGATTGGACTAAGGGCCCCTACAGCAAACGACTGAAATCATATCCCCTGTCTTGTTTGACACAGCATCATGATTTTCTTTTTTTTTTTTGTAGAGATGCAAATCATCAGGAGGAATTTCCCCGTACCGACCAAAAAACAATTGTTTTTCTGACCCAGCGTTTAGCACTGAATTGCTCAGATTCACGCTGACGTGTCATGTCTACTTCATTGGCCTTGTTACACGCCCGTATGACCTGAGGGGATGGTGTTGGTGTTACAACTGGGTGAGGGGGTTGCCAAGTAAGACACCACTCTTTGACGTGGTGTTTAAACATCTGGATGCGTGACAGCGCCAGACATTTTTGATGATTTTCCAGACGTTTTTGTGGCGACAGAACCCACAAGAGCCAAAACATCATCTCTACCTCACCCCTGACCGAGTGGTTTTTATGCCTAAACCCGAGCCGAGCAGCAGCGAAGCACAACGTTATCACAACATGAAATTGATATCGAGCGTAAAAACATGAACATATTCTCAAATTATTTATTTATTTTTTTCCCCCGTGAACTCCACCTAGAAAACGGCGAGTTTCCAGCTCCCGTCTTGAGAGCGACATACTGTATCTTCACGAGAGGCTTTCGCATTGTGTTCGCAGAGTATTTCAGGCTTGGACACTTGGAAACTTGGGACACATTCGGCGGATCGCCGAACGTTTGGCCTGATTGTCGGGTTGTGTGATTGGCCATCGCAGCATTGTCAGGTTGCGCTTCTCGAAAAGTTGCACTGTTTCAGCTTTCTGCAACCCCTGGAATCACCATCCCGCCACAGCATTAAAAAAAAAAAAAAAAAAAAAAATGAACGGGAGGAGCGGTGAAACAACTGATCCGGTCCGAATAAGTGAATTCAAGACATTTCAGACGTAGCAACCGTAACAGACGGATAACTAGGCTCCCACGATCTCGGCTGACACCGTCCTGCTACCTTCAACAGACTTTTTTAAAGATGGCATATGATTAATACACTCTGATTAAGTAGTGTAGACAAAGCCGCTCTCTGCAGTGTGCTATCCTGACTTCAGTGGGTCTCCCGACAAGCAATTATCTCTTCTGTACGTTTGGTTCACCCTCTCTACCACCTCGCGGAGCTGTCTCAAGTCTCTCGCTGCCACTTTTCACCCCTCAATGGTTTTAATTGTCCTGATGACCTCAATCAAAAGACAATTACCAAAGGGAAGAGCAGCGCAGGCAATTATTGTCTTCAGCCACGAGATAGAGCACACCTGAATGGAGCTCGGGCTTTCCGCGGTGGTAAAATGACATGTGCAGCCGGCGATGATGACTGTCGTGATGAAGAAGTGTGCACGAAGCGTGCGCCTGGAAAGGCTCGTGTGTCCTAAGAGAAGGCTGAATGTGAGAAGCCACAGACACTTCAAAGCCAAGACGAGCAAGGTGCTGCGGTTTGAAGTGGCGCGCACATGGAGTCGTGTGAAGGAATTCAGGGCAAGCTGAGATGAGTTGGAAAATAGGTTAAGAAGGAATACAAGAACAGAGACTTTCTTACTTTAATGTTACCCTCCCGTTAAGTTACTGAAACAAGTTCTCCCCGAACTTGTAAATGACGCGGAGCTCGCCTCTCGGGCCTGCCAATTATCGATTGCGCGGATTGCCACCGCGGTAAAAATGAGGCCCATTCCATGAGCTTATATCGTCACGAACGGCATTTTCTGACAATGTTAAAATCCATCATTGTTTCAGGAATCAATGAGGGGAACGCACGCCGGGGCTGCTGGAGTGACACTCATTCCCGGAGTGAAGGAGGAGTGAGCCAGAGAAGTGTTCATCATCTCCGCAGCTGCTCGGGATCACTGGAAGGGCAAACTGTTATTCTGCGTATTTATCAAGAGATGGACAAATCCGCGTCACGGAGAAATGAAATATTCAAAATCAAACAAAATCTGCAAAAGCCCGCCGGGGCAAATTACAAGAATATCACTTTCAAATGTCACCTTTTCTCGCCATGACAACCACGCAGTCTTCGGAAACCGCTCAAATTATATGCAAGTGGCCGGACGCATAATATTTTTAAAATGAGAACATGTTTTCTACTCATCCATCTCTCCCAAACAATGTTTGGCTTATTCTCTGAATATTTCAAGTCATTGCAATGTTGGAGTAATTGCAGAGGCAATCCGGGCAATTACTGGAGGTGGTTGCCAGCAGGGAAACACACCGTCAAGAAACCATGTCAGAGTTAGATAACTGCCAGAATAATTATGTATCTCGTTGCTTCACCATGGAGCACAAAAATGTTGTGTCTTCAAAATTCAGGGAAAGTTAAGCAAGTGGACATGTTTTTCTTTTGCGTATGCGCTGCCAACACACGCAGCACATATACATTATAAACGAACATGAGCATTGTAGCCGACAAAATCGATGATCCCCGAAAAATTCGTGATGCAAAACGTCTATTCTGAGCTACTCACACCACGCTCTACTGGCACAAACGTGATTAATTACCTTCAGTGATGTAACGCAGGGGTGGCATTGTGGGTAATGTGGGCGGCAGGTTTTGGAAAAGCAATCCACTAGTCTAACATCGCTATTACACTGTTGTACTCATTATAAACAGTTTAAACAAATGTAGTCTTCCTTTTTTGTTTTTTAAACTTAGAGCCTACGTTACCCACAATGCATTTTCACTCACTGACAACCCTGGAGGAAATGTATCAGATTACATGCAGCATCCTCTGGAGCCACGGAAGGTTTTATGCATATTTATTTTTATTTTTTTTAGATTAGCATTAGTTCTCCCGAAGACACACTCTCATGTTTAATGTTTAATTACCCTTCAAGCACTGGGGCAGGCAGCAGCGCGCTAACATTCTTGATAAAGCGATAACGAGTTATATCACGCCACTGTAACAAGTGCGAAACTCATTTCAAAACACAATAATGCTCAGACAGCTATTTTCCTTTTGTCGTCTCGCATCTTTCCAGCACATTTCTGCATAACAATCATTCACTTGATATGAAATGTGATATTCAAATAAGAATAAATGGATCTGGTCTTCATCTCCGCTCAAAGGGCCATTTACAAAAGAAAACTTGAAACCGATCAATAAGCCATGGATGAAAAGTTTCTCTGTAGCCGACTGTGGCTGAGTCATGCTGGTACACCCAACCCACTCCATTTTATTGTGGCGACGGAACTGTGTTTCCTCAGTTTCTTCTCCTTTTCAGACGCGAGCGCAGGCAGAAACGTCCCCACCAAATATGAGGGTTCTGCTTTTGTTCCGTTTCTTTTTCACTTTTAGGTTTTTTTGTTTTTTTTTTGCTGCTACAGTTTGAAATTCACCTAAAGAAAGATTGTATTTCGTGCACGATGTTCAGTAAATCCTGCAGATAAATCAGATAAACCATCTCTGCCTCAGTATTTTGTTGTAAAGCTGAGTGACAAAGTGTTGTTTCTCCAAGAAATCCTTTTTAGTCAAGCCTAAATAGCATCGACACGAGCCTACAGAGAGGACAGCAGACATAAGCCGCGGGTTTTTTATTTTGTCCTTTTGCCATTTTACACAATTAAAGTTAATTAGCTACACACACTAAAAGCAAGTAGTCTGGATCCGTATTTCAATGAAGGCAGCCACTGCATGACATTAAACAAAGTAAAAACCACAGCAGTGCTTAAATGAATAAATTCTACAGCCTAACTAGAAAGACGATGAAATCAGTCACAGTCAACTTTCCTTAAAGCTTTCATTCATTCTTCTAACCAATCAAACTGTGAAGGTAAGTGAACGAAAGCTGGCGCTGGTGAGCCGGTAGACCGACGCAGCGAACAGAAGAAGGTGTCACAGATGTTTAACTGGTGAAAGGATTAGACAGAGAGTCTCAGGAGTGAGCAAAAAAAAAATAAGCAGTAGTCCATCTGATGTCTGATTTCTCCCCATCTGCGACGAAGCAAAAGCAGATTGTGGAGCCGCGACTGCACTCGAATACCTTCGGCCTTCAGCAACAGCCTGATAACCAAACACCTGAGCTTAATCAAGGTGAACGCTTCAGTCCGGTTCAGCGGATCACGCGAGCAGCTGGTGATTTGTTGGGATGGGTTTTGCTTTAAATGTTCCTAATATTTGAGCCTTTGTCAGTCAGGTTGTGTTATTTTGTTGCTACCCTTTTTCTATTTTAGATTCGTCGACGATGCCTTCCGTCACTAACTGACCCTTCGTCGGCCCTTTTCTAGACTTTTCATCTTCCTTACCAGCATCACCTCAATCCCGTCAATCCCTTTTACTCCACTGTGGATCAGAACAAGAGCCCGGTCAGCGATGTGTTACTGATCAGAACCTTAGGGTCAACTTAAACCTGTCTTAGTCAAATTTAAATGTAGATGTGTGTTTCAAAGCCTATTCTCCCTCTCTCTCTCTCTCTCTCTCTCTCTCACTCTCTCTCTGTGTATGCTCACAAACTTGAGTTAAGCTCAAAAAGTTCCCCTGGGAGGATTCACAGCGCTCCTCTATTGTTTGTCATTTATGAGCGCCGTCTCCCACTTCTCAGACTGACGCAACTCTCCTTGGAGATCTCTGAACACTTGATATTTACCAGTCTCAGCGAGATATACAGCAGGCTCGCCCTCTGTTTACACTGCCGTTCTCTCTCCAAGCAGTAGCATGTTCCTTTCTTCAAAAAACGCAGCTGCACGTTTCTGAAAAAAAAAAACGGACACGACCTCATTGGACACACTTGACGATGAACAAAAAACAAATCACCGTTTCTATTCGTTGTAAATCATTTTGTGATTGACTACGGAAACAAACAGCGGCCGAGTGAATTCGTACGGGCTTCGGCGTCATAAACATAATTCCCGTGAGAAGATTTCAATCTCAACCGCATCGCGAGTTCGTCGTTTAGCAAAACAAACAACGAATCCTCGAGGTGCTCGCTATCCTTTCTATAAAACCAGCGGCGGCGTGTGCTCCCGCCTTACCCGAGTCTAAGTCGGACGGCAAATTGGTTTTGTTTTTTTTCTTTCTTTCGTTGGAAAAAAACATATATGAATTACACAACGCGAGACATCCAGTCGGCAGACGGGCTACCGCATTACCGACGCCGCGGAAAACAGTTTGCAGAGAAAGCAGGTGTCTGGAAAACTAGTGAGCAAAGGCTGGTGGAGTTAATGGCTGACCAACTGTGATGTTTTCTGTGCTGTTAATAGAAACCACAACATTAACATTCCTGCACCTGCTTCACGGTGTAAAGACAGATTCATCGTAGCTCCGCGTTTGTTGTTCTCGGGCGTCAGGCACTGCATCTAGTTCTGGGTCATTTCTTTTTTTTTTTTTCTTGCTGTAAAAGAAGTAATGAAGCAACTCTTTGTTGTTATTGTTCAACATGCACCACGTCACCCAAGAATTCACAGCCCGCACCATCCGTCTAGATGACAATAAGGTAATAATGGGGCAGCTGACCTTTCTCTTGAGACGAGAGAAACATCAGCACCTGAGAAAGCGCTCGCGGCGTCAGAGGCCGCGTGGAGCCCCACGGATGCTTAAATTAGCCGACTCAGCTGTGCAGGGCTTCAGTGCGCCCACGCTCACGCAGCAGAGGGCCTGAAAACCAAACCGTCACGTTTCGAGCTCAATTATTTATGGATTCATTCATCGTGTAAGCGCGTCGGTAATGCCGCATCGTCTCAAAAGCGCAATTAGATGATCGGCGGTGACCCGGCGACACGA
>OMLP01009908.1:23592-34675 GCA_900302685.1 Spondyliosoma cantharus | reverse complement strand
GCAAGTTAACAGCACCTCAGATTAGAGCCCAGATGAATGCCACACAGAGTTCTAGTAGCAGACACATCTCTACATCAACTGTTCAGAGGAGACTGCGCAAATCAGGCCTTTATGGTCAAATAGCTGCTAAAAAAACACTACTAAGAAAAAGCAACAAGCACAAGAGATTTGTTTGGGCCAAGAAACACAAGGAATGGACATCAGACCAGTGGAAATCTGTGCTTTGGTCTGATGAGTCCAAATGTGAGATCTTTGGTTCCACCCGCCATGAACGGATGGTCTCTACATGCATGGTTCCCACCGTGAAGCATGGAGGAGGTGTTGTGATGGTGTGGGGGTGCATTGCTGGTGACACTGTTGGGGATTTATTCAAAATTGAAGGCACACTGAACCAGCATGGCTACCACAGCATCCTGCAGCAACATGCCATCCCATCCGATTTGCGTTTAATTGGACCATCATTCATGTTTCAACAGGACAATGACCCGAAACACACCTCCAGGCTGTGTCAGGGCTATTTGACCAAGAAGGAGAGTGATGGAGTGCTGCGCCAGATGACCTGGCCTCCATAGTCACCTGACCTAAACCCAATCGAGATGGTTTGGGATGAGATGGACTGCAAAGAGAAGGCAAAAGTGCCAACAAGTGCTCAGCATCTCTGGGAACTCCTTCAAGACTTTAGGAAAACCATTTCAGGTGACTACCTCATGAAGCTCATCGAGAGAATGCCAAGAGTGTGCAAAGCAGTAATCAAAGCAAAGGGTTGCTATTTTGAAGAATCTAAAATATAAAACATGTTTTGAGTTATTTCACACTTTTTTGTTTACTACATAATTCCAGATGTGTTCATTCATAGTTGTGATGCCTTCAGCGAGAATCTAAAATGTCATGAAAACAAATAAAAAACGTTAAATGAGAAGGTTTGTCCAAACTTTTGACTGGTAGTGTACATTCACTAACACCTGATATTCATGAAGGTGTAAATTTTGCTGTCTGCACCTGAACTTGTCGCTGGACTTTTGTCAAGCAGTGAGGTGGTTTTAATCCACTGTGGTCTAAGGGCTCAAGAGGAAAGGTGTTCCTAAAAGGCCAGAAATATTGAATTCACAATATAAGATCTTCTTTTAATGACCCTTATATGAGCCACACAACATACTGTTGGTTCTGTTTTAAGGTTGTAGTTGTTAGTGTTACGGATGTTATTATGAGGTTTTCTTATTTCTGGAACAGACCCTGGATATTCCGGGTTCACTTTATCTCTCTGGGTAAAGTACAAGTATGTGCAAGTAATTGAGAAGGTGCAGGATTTTTGTTTTTCTACAATTTTTTTTCACAAGTTGAGCTCTTCATCAGACACACTTGTCAGTAAGTCTTTCAGATGTGCAAAAACGTTGCAGTAATTGTAACACACAACTCAGGGAAAACTTGAGGTAAAACTACTTACGGCTCTGTTTGTTAAAGCATCGACACTTGGAAACATTGGTTTCCTAGAGACAGAACCAATATCATCAGTCTGGTTCCATTTGTTTGTGTTTTGACAGGGTAATCAGAACCATGACAAAAGGGATTACGAACGTCAACTCAATAACATTTTGCTGACAAATTTATAGGCAGTAGTGAGTAATCACATGCACCATCTGGTTTGACTGATGTTTCGTATCTGAGGTACTTTTTTTGCGGTGCCAGCACGCACAATCTGCGAAGGAGTTGGCCCAAACTAATCTGAGGACCAGGCAAACCAGAAGATAGAACTCATCTTTCTCTGTGTGTGTTCCTTCGCAGGCAGGCGTTCGACTTATTGATTCATCAGAGAAGTAGGCCGAAGCTTGACACAGCAACCCAACATGTAGTCTCCTAATGACTTAACCACATCAACTCTTTTTCTTCTGCGCTGTTCACCCTCCCTCCATCTCTCCCTTCAGGCACCAACCGTGGCTAGAGCGTGGTGAGTCACGTTGGAACAAAAAGCCCTATTCAAAACTCACACACACACACACACGCACACGCACACGCACACACACACACACAAACTCCTGATCAACTCTAGCCGCCTGCCTCTTAATAAAAACTCCCTCTCTTCTTCAGTTACCTGCCTCCATCCCGCCCCTCTCAATCTCCAGGCAGAACCAGAGTGCAATGGCTGCGGTGAGACCAGATCAAGCCAATCCAGTTGCCAGGCAAGTCTGCTCCCAGAAACCACATCACACGGCCTGCTGCCTGTGTGTGTGTGTGTGTGTGTGTGTGTGTGTGTGTGTGAGAGAGAGAGGCCGAGAAAAGAAAGCAGGACTTAAAGATAAAAAACATACGAGCAAACCAAATCTATTTTGAAGTACTATGACTTCCTTCCTCAACAAGGCCTCAGTTGCCTTTTTTTGTCCCACATGACACACCATCACGGTCACTCACTGGCCTTTTGACAGACCTATGCTCAGTTCTGCAACTCACCAGAGAAAGAAAAAGTTAAAGTGTTTTTTTTTTTTAGCATTTTAAAATATTGTTTGATAAAAAATGTATTTGTGATGGGTTGATTTTGTTTCTTCTGTTTTTCTTTAGTGTGTATTATCCTAAACTGACCTACAAGTGCAACAGAAAGAAAATTATGAACTCATTAGAAAAAACTAAGTTTAAACATGTACATATGTTAATGTCAGTGATCAAAGTAATTTGAGCAATTTATACTAAGAGTCGGGGGTATTCATATGCAAAATGAGCCATTTCATACTGTTATATATTAAATGGATTACTTATTGAATCATTAACTTGGAAGCATTGTTTGAAAGTTGTAGCTTGTAAAGTGAAGCTCTCAAATAAAAACAAAAAACACAATATAATTCTGAGCATAAACTAGCATGAAATGAATGTCCATCTGAAGTATCTGAAGTAGTAGAGTTTAAAAAAAGCGTACTTACTCTCTGCCACTGCCTAATGAACATCTGCACGACATCTTAAACTGCCAGAAAACAATAAGAAACTGTCTATTTTAAGAAGTAGTTTCAGTAATTCTTGTGCAGGCCTGCACTGTGTTCTGTAATGTGCTACTTAAAGGGATTATCAGGATCTTCAGTACATCATCTGAAGTCCTTCATCATGACAACAGTATAAAACATGTTTTCTCTAGGCGCTGTGCCAGTATTCACACCAGCAGTCTACATAGGAGGAATCTCACTGCAGGTCACAGAGTTTGAGTCACACACTAGTGTGTGTGCTGTGTATAAACTGTGATAATAGGTTCATAAGGAGTGAGGTCATGAGGAGCAAGTTCACTGGCAGCTTTATGGCCTTTTGATCTCATGATTGTTTGGATCTTGAATGTCTTTTAACAGTTTTGCAAGCTTCTTTTTCAAGCAGGAATTATGGCAGATGTGAGTTTGTTAAACGCTAAACTTAACATTTGAGTGTAATGGCAACTTTTGCCTTCTTGCTGCTTAGTTTTTGACTCAAAGTCCAGCAGATTGGACTTTGGATCCTTCCGAAATGTACCTCAGATCCATACATGAACAATATTTTACATTCTTCCTTAGGACTTATTTTACACAGAGAAGAAAAGTTTCCCCAACAACTCAAAATCCTCAAAGATAAGTTTATTTACATTCCTTGTTTTGGTCATGTGACCATCTCCTGACATTTTGGAAAAAGCAGCATTTTAATGCTGTCTGCATGTTGGAAACCATAGATACTGGCTCTTCTGCTTCTGTAGAAACTGACTGCTGATCTTATTTTCTCTCTCTCTCTTTCAAGTTAATTTCATATACTGCAGTGCATGTTGTTGGTTTAGGGTTTAGGTTTTATTCTTCTGTTGTTTTTAATAATGAAGGGTGTCTGTGTGTTTTGAAACGTTTTAAAAAAAACAAAACAACTAAAAGTCTGTTCCCATGAGTGACAGCAATGACATTTAGTCGAAGTAAAAGACCTCTCAAAGAAATACCTTCTATTTGAGTTCAGTTGAACTAATTTACCTTGAAAAGCTTCCCTCTGATCCTGATTGTTCTCTCCGGGCATTGGGGGGTCGAGTTCCTAGTTAAAAAGTAGATTATTCAGCACAGTTGCTTTGATATTGCGAGGATGAGGGCTTGGGGGCAAGAGTGATCCCTGAGCGTAACCGTCTACCTGTGAGATATTCGACAATTATTTAAACACACAAAGCTTCCACCGCCTACATCCATTCCAGCAGGGTGACTGTCTGTGCATGTTCTCTCACTACCTGCCGTCACAAAAAACATACATACCCCCACAGAAAAAATTAACCCTGGCCGATATACATCTATTCATATACGGGTCAAATGCTGCACATAATCATGCTAAATAGGAAAGAGCATTTCATTTAAAGTCAAGGATCTGCATGTGAAGTGTAAAGTTTCCCTACAGCAGTTTAGCATCCTGCAGATCAAATTCCCATCATTTACATTAGTTATATAGTTGTGACTCAGCTCAATGAACTGTGGCACCACAGCCAAACATATATTTACATTGGCTAAGCCCCTGTGTATGCACAACCTTACAATCACGATCTAGGTTATACAGTTATGGACATGAACAGCGTGCCAGTACATTTTACCTCATGATGCTTCTTGCCTGGGGCGACTACCTTTCACTGTTTGCAGATCTTTTTCAGCAATGAAACGTTCAATCCCTGGAGATCCTTCCTCGGGAAAATGTAAGCTTAATGTTGTAGATGGAATCAAAAATGTATGTGCCGGGAGTATGTGTTCTTATGTAATACGGTCCAGATGTTACTACAAGGTTTTTTGGTCAAAAAAGCTCAAGTCTCCGGCCACGGTGTGTGCTTATGCTACCTTCAAATGGGGTTGTGCTTACCTTATTCATGAGAAGAGTCTATAGAAATAACGCTGGCACACTTTATTGTTGATGGTTGTAATTTCAGTAATGTTCATACTTCAAAATATGTCCGAGGAACATGTTTGTATTTCCAATCTTTTTCCTCTGGCCACACTAGTTTGCTAAGTTGCTGAGTTGAGTCCTTTGATACCTATGTTTCCATTGCCTGGCACCGGTGCTCTTAGGACTTGAATGCCAAACATATGGTGTTAGCGCTTTCACGCAAGTCTTTCCACTTAGCAGTCATCTTGGCTGCTATTTCAGGCTAACAAGACCAGGCCGATATCTAAATGAATGGGGAGTGAGCCATAACTTTATTTTCAATGACCATCAGGACAAAAAGTAACTTTCAGTGACTTTCCACCAAAGTAAGGTTTCAAACATTACACTGCTACTACACATTTCCATGACATCAACGGCAATGACATCCATTCCTTCATTTCAATCCAGCGTGCCGTGACACGCACGAACAACTGGCTTTTGGGATGAAGGAGATGCGTGTCGTACAACCGCCATCCTTGATGTAATTGACTTCTCTGTTCAAATGCCTTAATTGATTTGTCTGCTCTCTTAAAATGTCCCTGGTATGACTTCCCATGTTGGAAGCACAAGCTCACATGAAGGCGGAATTCAACACTGCACAGCAGCGCTTTGAGCTAAATGCTAACTTTAGCACACTAACATCCTCACAATGACAATGCTAACATGCTTATATATAGCAGGTAATGTTTACCAAGTTTAGCGTTTTGGCATGCTAACATTTGCTTCCTGGACCTAAAAATGTACCCATGAAGGTGCCGGGGATGTCATTAGTATTGAGTCCAGGGCTCCGGAATAACTTTTTACACTGGTGCGCCCCTTTTTCATTTAGGTGCACCAGCACATGTTTGAGGTGCACCCAATTATACATCTAATTTTAAGTTCTGATTGTAAGCAGTAATAAAGTTGCAGATGTCCTTCTTCATTTAAATTATAGTAACCTCAATTGTCCTGATATATTTAGTGCTTGAGAAACTCAAATAGATAAATCAATCTCAGATATTATTGGGGTATTGAGAGAGTGAGAGAGAGAGAGAGAGAGAAAGAGAGAGAGAGAGAGGGAAAGGGAGAGACAGAGAGAGAGAGAGAGCGGGGCATGTTTTATACAAATATTTTCATAGTCTACATTTTTTTAATCTGACCTGCTGAATATCAGGCCAATGAAAATGTTAAGTTGGCAGATTTGAAGGCGCATGTGTGACCAAAATAGTTGCAACTATAAAAAGTGTTGGACAGACTTAAATTTTGACCTGATGATGCACAAGAGGAAATCTCAGTGATTCATAATCTTTAACAATTCATCAATGCTAAATTACTCCTGTAATCTATCTGACAGTTGAGACATTTCACTCAAACCACAAATATGAATATGCCATCTCCAAAGCCATGCTAATAGGACAACACATTTTCAGTGTTTCTGTGAACTGAATAAATGAACAGCTTGTTGCTGAGGAAACCTATGGTTAGCGCTAGAGTAAAGATGTATACACAGTATAATGGCAGCACAGCACTGTTTGACTATGGCTGGTGATCAGCAAACAGAGACTGTGGTTGACTTGACACATTTTCAACATATTTTTCCTTATGGACCTCAGACATATTTTTCAAACTATTGTGTTTGCTTATCTTCAGCATGAGTTGCATCATTTTGGAGTACTGTACTGTACAAGTGATGCAACTCTCTCCATTGGTATGAAAAAATACATATCTACAGGCTAGAGGGTATTCAGTCCATACATAGCACAGGATACAGGAAGGCTTTGAGTCTCTTAAAAGCAAAGGCGATAGTTTTACATGCCAATTTTCTCTGAATATTCGAGGCACATTTTAATCTTCCCTTAACTCTCAACTGGGTCCTGACCCAGATTTAGAAAAAAAGCCTGTAGGGGACTGTGTAGACCTACAGCACGCTGTACAATGTGTGTGTGTGTGTGTGTGTGTGTGTGTGTGTCTGTGTAACACTGGCAGGATAGGGTGTGGTGAGAACAGCAGCCATGATGGAGAATACTAATAAGAAAGAGAGCTTGGAAAGCAAAGATGACTCAGTGTCATAACCCCAGACTGTATCTGACTAAAAAGGGCGGGGGTGAAAACCTGTCTCCTGACGCCCACCTTCCATCCATCCGCCCTTCCCCAGACAGGGTGAGGAGGAGACCAGAGGGTGGTGGACTTTACCAAACCTTGCACCAACCCAAATTCAGAACAAGCCTGCACCGACCGAGTGTGAGTCACAAAGGAATTTCCCTGACACATTTTTTTTAACCAAAGACAGTCTTTCTTACTTTCAACTTCCTATTGGAGATGTGTGGCATCAAGTAATCTAGGTCATGTGCATCAAGGCCTGCAAGTTTCAGCTTCACCAAAGGCTCACCTTAATCAACATTAGCAACCACCTAAATATGTGTAAATCTGTTTCCACTTGCTTCTTAATGATAATGGAGCTAGCTTTTATTAAAATTAGAGAATGTCTGTGATAATTACTGGTGGTTCTTTTGGTCTCATTCCACTGAATTATTTTCGCTTTCCTTCCATCTTTTCCCAGACCTGACATACGCTAGCCTCGGTGGAATCCAGATGGAAGCAACATGTGAGCCTTAACAAGCCAATGTGGAGTCTGATTGACAAGACAACCTGTGTTTGTCTTCTTGTCCGTCTGACAGATGGACAAGACAGATAACTGCCTGAATTGGAAAGAAGAGAGGAGATGCAATACCTGCAGCTGGACTGTTTGATTTTTTTTCTTCTGTCTCTGTGCCTTTTTTTTATATTGATATGAGAGGGAGATAAGAATAGAAGTGTGTGTTTCTGAGTGCATCAGAGAGGAAGAGAGAGCCCGAGATGGATCGAGGATGTGCGAGTGCATGTCAGTGTGTGTGTGTGTGATTACAGGCTGAAGGGCACGGAGTTGAGGTGGTGTTTGATGCTAGTCTCAGTGGCAGGCTTCAAACAAACTGTCGCCGTGCTGCTGTCTAACTCGTGCATACACACCAGTCCAAACACCCACACATATACATATGCAAACGCACACACTGACACTCTGTAGCTGTCTTCCTCTGCTTCTGTAGCTCACACAGGGACTTCTACCAGCAACGGGGCCAACCATACCCAACCCCTCCAAGCGAGCTGTGTTGCGTACAAATGCATGTGCAGCAGTTGCACACAGTTCATCAGTTTACACAAAAAAAACGTATTTCCTGTGGAACAAACTTACAAAAGAGCACTGTAAAGAACGGTCATACACACCTATTGTGTATATATATATATATATATATATATATGGAACAACTGTGTGTAATCATACATACACTCAAGTAAATAGATAAAGAAGTGAGTACATTCTCTTCCTCATGTACACACATTTGAACAGCACACAAAGTCCAGGGGGGATCTTGCTCCTTCCTTTACACGGGCCATTTCCTTAAACAGATTTATCACCAGTGTTACACAAGCCATTCGATTAGCTCTACGCATGACTGTATGTGTGTGTGTGCCCTTTGTAAGTAAGAGACTAAGGGAGCTTCTGTGATAGTGCCTCTGTGTGTATTTTCCTGAGTGTGTGTGTGTCTGTGTATCAGGAGGCCGTAGGCTCAAGCTATTAAGATCAGTATAGCCGTTAGATATGTGATCTGAAGGATGACACTTCAGAGCCGAGAACAAAGCAGATGCTATTGCAGAGGAGAAACTGTGCAGGGCCAACATGCAAGCCCTGAGGGACCCCCCCCTCCACAATGCTAGCTTTAGAGTGGCTATTGTAGGTGGCCAAATATATTAGGGCCAACAGTTAAAACTTAATACACTATTAAGTGCTGCCAAGAAAATCTGCTGTGCTATTATCAACACATTTAACCATCTGTGTGAAGTGCGCTCCATTACTATATTTTGGGGCATTTTGTCTCAATTGCTTAGTCATAGAGTTGAATTCCCTCCCGAGATGAGGGAATGTGGCAAGGAGTAGATATTCCTGACAGAAACTATCAGGGACTTTTGGTTTATGTTGTGCGCGAGATCTTTGGCATGCAGACACGGGCTATGAATAAAGAAGGAAAAGGAATGATAAAGCAGAGCAGGATTAAAAAATAAACAGAGACAAAGAAAGCAAGATCATAAAAGATTACTCACAAAGTCATTCTTATTAGATACACAGCTCAAGTGTGTGTCAGCGAAGAGCAACAGTTGGGAGAGATGGTGATAGATAAATAATTTGAAGAGTATGGAGAGTGAGATAAAGCCAAAGAAACAAAAATAAGAGGACAGAGGTGGAGACAGACTGATGGACGAGGAAAAGGTCTCCACAAAACACACATCGAAGACAAACAAGAGCAGAAACTATGCATTGTCAGAGGTACACACACATACCTTCACACCACCAATGGCACACACAGTCCCAATGCTTAAAAATACCTCACTGAGAAAAGCCAAGTATGGAAGGCCGACTGGACAGAAATATGCCAAAGGTACCATTTTAAAGTTCTGGAGCTTCATGATGACACATAAAGTCTGAATGGAAGAGCCAAGTGGTCAGACAAGAAACAACAAGAATGATAAGTCATCCAGAAAAAACGTTTGTGAGTCACTCAATAATTTAAAATCCGGCTGGCATTCAGTAAATCTGTTTAAATAACTATCCACATCACATTCAAACTGCTTCAGCTATATCATTCATTTCATATGATTACGGACTTTGTTTACCCCTGTTTATTCTGATTCAAAAACAAATAACACATTTGATTGCCACTGTTATAATTTCACCTCTAATTATGTTGTTGATTATAAAAAATATTTAATAAATGTGTTCCTTTATTATCATGACACCTATGAACCCTTTCTGAAAGAATCTTTTTTTCAGAAAGGGTTCACATTCCATCTCATGTGGAGAAATAAAACTGATGACTTTTCACTTACTTAAATAATGAATGACCATAACATGTTGACCATTTTGTTCTGTCGAGGAGAGAAAACACATTATATTGCTTGTATAAATAAAATGTAAAAATGTGGTGTATGTATATATTGGCTAACGTGATGAGAATAACTGTTCATTCTGATTAATTTGTGAAAAGAAAATAGAGACTTGTACCTGATAACACACAATGTTAATCTTATTAAACAGTGAAATTAAAATGATTTTCTGATCTTTGCTATTTGAATTTAATGTTTCTATTAAACTGCAATCATTCCCATTTAATAAGGGACACCCCATTGTTAAATTGATATATGGAAACACTGTTTTACATGACAGAAAATATTTTGAAATTCTGCCCCTCACACTGGATTGTGTCATTTATGAGTACAGCTTTTCAATGATTCTGCTGAAACAGTTCAAACATTAATCCATGTTTCTTGTTCAGCCGTCGGAAATGTTTATGTGAAATCATTTCTGAGCTGAGTTTTTTTAATCTGCACAATTCTAAACAAAGTGTTTTGAAAAAATAATATTATAATGTTGAATATAATAAATATTAGCTTCTCCTGTCCAGTCAAACCTTTAAGACGGATAATACCTTCAAAAATGGAATGCCGTAATTGATAAATTAAGTATAAATTATAATGAAGCGACACCTGCATCTATTTTGCCAGAAATAATTCTTTTTTTTCTGTAAAATATAATACAAAAATCCTTCAATATGCTTTTTCCATCCAAATATTTTCTTTTGCAGAGAGATCACATACATCACTGTGTCAGGAAGGCATTTAATTTAGGTCTGTAAAATCAAAAACAGACCACATAAATCAGCATTACGCTCAGTAAAATCTTATCAGCATTTTTTTTTCAAGAACTCATAGCCTGGAAACACTGCTACGATGTCTGCAACTGTGCTTGGCAGCAACTGGCTGCCTTCAACCGGCTCCAGCACGACAGTGCAGCACATAAACATGTATGAATAAATTTAGAAACATGAACCCAGTTGGTCTTTCCTCAACAAGTCTTTCTATTTTATTGCACTTATTGAACCCTGGTACATCTGAAATAGCTTAAGGCCCTAATCCAGCCAAAATTCTTATAAAGGAATCTTCTGTCAGTTTCACTCCGTTTTCATCAGAACTCTTTTTGCGATTTGGCAGCGGGAGACGGGCCAAGCACATTTCTCTGAGTCATCAGTGGGGTGGGGAGGGGGAGGAGGAGGTGGAGAAGAAGAAGAAGCAGAAGCAGAAGAAGAAGGAGAAGAAGAAGAAGGAGGAGGGGGAGGAGGAGGGGAAGGAGTAGTAG
>OMLP01009908.1:8927-23392 GCA_900302685.1 Spondyliosoma cantharus | reverse complement strand
CGAAGAAAAGGTGAACGGATGGTCTCTACATGCATGGTTCCCACCGTGAAGCATGGAGGAGGAGGTGTGATGGTGTGGGGGTGCTTTGCTGGTGACACTGTTGGGGATTTATTCAAAATTGAAGGCACACTGAAGCAGCATGGCTACCACAACATCCTGCAGCGACATGCCATCCCATCCGGTTTGTGTATAGTTGGACCATCATTTATTTTTCAACAGGACAATGACCCCAAACACACCTTCAGGCCGTGTAAGGGCTATTTGACCAAGAGGGAGAGTGATGGAGTGCTGTGCCAGATGACCTGGCCTCCACAGTCACCTGACCTAAACCCAATTGAGATGGATTGAGATGAGATGGACTGCAGAGTGAAGGCAAAAGGGCCAACAAGTGCTCAGCATCTCTGGGAACTCATTCAAGACTGTTGGAAAACCATTTCAGGTGACTACCTCATGAAGCTCATCGAGAGAATGCCAAGAGTGTGCAAAGCAGTAATCAAAGCAAAGGATTGCCATTTTGAAGAATCTAAAATATAAAACATGTTTTGAGTTATTTCACACTTTTTTGTTTACTACATAATTCCATATGTGTTCATTCATAGTTTTGATGCCTTCAGTGAGAATCTACAATGTAAGAAATCATGAAAATAAAGAAAAAACATTAAATGAGGAGGTGTGTCCAAACTTTTGACTGGTAGTGTATATAAAAGCCAAATTAGCCTGACCCAAATATTTTCAAGAGTATCTTAATATTACTCTAATTCAAGTAATTAAGTAATATTTTTCAGGGCTTGAAATTATGACCATTTTAGTCACATATGTGCCCAAAATGTAATCTGTTGCGACTTCAAAATAATAATAATAAATAATTTTTAATTTTGTTAGCTGTTCGTGAAATTTTGTGCTCACGTGCTATGTTCGCTCACATCCTGTGCATCTCTTGGGGGCTAAGCCTCCCCTGTCCTTAAAACCTAGTGACGCCCCTGGTGCCACATAGGATTCATAATGCAATTACAGAAAGAGGAAGCTTACTCTTAGGTTAATAAATCCTGTAATCTGTGCAGCAGTGAGAGTCTGAGAGATGCCCCATAATGTAAACGGACAAACATACAGAGTATATATTGGTTGCTTTAATGCTGCTTTGTGCCTCTCTAATAACAGACTAATACAACAAGTCTGCACAGCAGCCGATCTTAAAAGAGACTCAGCTGTCAGTTGCTCTCAAACTTGGCAAAAGCACACTCACAAACCTACACGTTCTTTTTTTTCCCCCCAGATTTAGCCCCTCCTCTTTACCTACCCCTTCCTTTATCTACCTCGTTCATTTCAAGTCACTGTCTACCTCACTGTCTGTCAGTGTTTCCCTGTTGTTATTTTAGAATCCATCGCAGGGTATTTAGGTCACATGCGGTTTCTAGCCCTGGCAAAGTATGAATAATGCAGACTTCTCTCATTACACCATGTGCTAACCCTCTGGATTGAAAATCAATGTGCACTCAAGTGGCTGGCAAATGAATGGAGCTAACTCGCCAGCTGCTCCACCAACAGAAGCGAAGAGAGCAAGGGCTACATCTTACAGTATACCCTAAAGGTTTAACAGCCGCTTCATTTTTACGGGTTCCAAGCCTTTACCAAATACAATATGTGTTTAATCTCCTGTCTGCGAGAGGCAGCGCGTCCTCATTCACCGAGGGCTGAATGTGATGAGAATGAGGCTTGTGTTACAAAAAAGGTAAGGAATAGATTATTGGTCATCAACAATGCATAGAGGAATGTCTGAAAAATGAGACCATTGTCGGTGCTGTATGGCTGATTGAAGAAGGGGCTGGAGTTTTTTTTTATCCCCACTGTTTCCAACCTCTCAGTGCAGTCCCTCCTACAGTTCAACCATAGTTCACATTGCCAGGAGTCTCCTCACCACCCGCCCCCACCTTCGCTTGGAGAATCCTATGCATACATGCTGCCGCAGATTCCACATATAGACTCAAACAGTGTTTACGGCATGATCTACAGTTTGTCTTGGGTTTGGAAAGGTTCTCAGCTGCTGCGGGCAAAACTGCTAACAGACTGTGATCACATCAGCCATGGAGTTTTTTATGGCAGGGTTTTTTTTTATGAGAGAGACCCCCAAACATCTGGCACACATCCGGAGCTGTTTAATGAGAGGCTCTGTCTGCCTGACTCTTTACTTCAAGTCCACCATCAATTGGCTTCATTCTGGAGTTGTCAAGAGACTTCAGCCCTCATCTCCTCTCTGGCAAAAGCCAAATGATGTCGATACATGAATGATCTATGTCTGGTCTTTAAGAATCTGAGAGGGGAAAATATAAAAACAGAGCAAAACTAATTGGTGAAGCTTCAATTTGGAAATGCATCTTATGGAATTTACTCCCCAAAGCAATAAGCAACCAGTGATCCATGCTGTGCTGATTACGGAGCATAAATTTTATAGATATGATATTATTGCACCTGTGGACAGACCCAAGACTTTTCTGCACCATGAGAATTAGCTCAATAACAAGGAAGAGATTGTTGCTGGGACTCAATCCAAGCTCATTTTAGATTTCTCTCTTGGAAAATAAGTTGACTTCTTAGTCAACAAACAAACTGGTACTATTACTAAAGTGATACTGGTGTCAGAGGTAAATATCCAAATACGCATCTTAAGGTATGACCTCCCCTGCCTCTGGTCACAGTGCATTCTCCATGGTGGCTGCCCTTAAATCAAGAAAATGGCTCTGGTATGGCCTCTTGTATGTTCATTAATAGGCAGAACATGCGTCCATACAAACCCCAACTATTCTCTGAATGGACTTTGATTGAAAGCCAGCCTTTCAAGCAGCATTCTTATTCGTGCCCTATAGCAGCTTGTCTAGCTGTCCAGGCTCTTATTTATTACCCCTTGAGAATGAGACAATGAAAAAGCAGTTCTCAGAGCTCTGTTTGCATTCTGAGACCTGCAGTGCAAAGCAGCCGGAGAGCATCTCATTGTTCGACAGGGCCAGCAGAGATGCGGCTCGCTTCAAAGATTGCTCCTTTTTTGGTGGAGGTGGGTGGTACGGGAGTGAAGGAGGGGCTCTGAAACTAACCATAAGGGGTAGATTTCATCACAGGAAGGGAAGTGGAGGCAGAGAGAGAGGGTGGAGCTGGATATCTGAGTCAAACACAGGCCAATATGAACTTTAGGACTATAGGAAGCTTTACTGCACTCAGGCTTGTGCCCTGCAGAGGATCAAACACTTTGGATTATGGTCAAGGCTTGAGATTTCAATAAATGATCACAGGAAGTATATCCTGCTGTTGCAACTAAGATTTTATTAGAGTTTTTTTTATTTAGAGTTTTATGTGGCGATGCAAATACAGGTTGGCAGTCACAGCAAAATGAGGAGAAAAATCCAGTTTTCACACTGGTTCCCCTTCATTTAATCTGGACTCAGGATTGGAAAAAAAGGGCTCGGATATGAATGATATTCTTAAGCTTCCCACAAAGAAGCTATTTAATGTGAGTCCGTGAGTTGTGTGTGTGAACCTGCAATTATGAGGCAGAGAGCCCAAGTCTGCACCCAGAGATAAGTTGGATGGATGTTCGCCAATGTGCTTTACTCTGCTAAATGAGCTATGGATAGTCTACAACATGCTGCCTGAATCTGAAATACACACAGAGAAGGAAAAACATGGATTGACTGATACCATGGAAAGGCAAATCCATGAGTGTATAAGCATACACTCTTATTTTCATTTTCAGCTCATTACTGTTTTAGTTTTGTAGGTTTTGCCTTCATTCCAATAAGTAGTATAACATTGTACTCAGCAAGTTATTCCTGAAACCTAGGAACAAACAAACAGACTTTAACTATCTGTCTCATTTAACAAACCGACAACCTGGTTTGTCTTTATCTAACCATATACCATATTCTTTCCTCACAGGGAGTGATCAATTCAAAGCTGAAATACCAATGCCTTACATTAACATAATAATTCAGTTTTACAGAGTTGATTGACTGAACTATGGTTAAGTTATGGTTAGGGTTAAGCAACAAAAATATTTAGTTAGGATTAGAAAAATACTGTGGCAATGATAGAATAACAAAAAAAAAGTATTCTTAATGGTGGAGGGCAGAAGATGAGTTAAGGAGTATTACAGCCTGAGTAAGGAAGCTTTTCTGTAGCTTGGTGGCTAATACATCTGTTGGTTTGCGAAATGGTAGCAGGGTGAACAATCTGCAGTGATGGTGGTGCCCTCCACAAACTTGAAAACAGAGTTCTCTCCATGTCGTGGGCTGCAGGTGTGGGTGTACAATTTGAAGAGGAGGGGTCTAAGCATACAGCCCTAGGGAGCTCCACTGTTCAGGTTTGCAGAGTAGAAGTTGTGTTCTCTTACATGACAGTTGGATACATTACATGTTGATCCACTGCGCTAACCTCTTTACACTTTCTGTATGACTATAATAACGGCATGCTACTGCATTGGAACTATCCACTGGGAAATGATGTAAGTCAAGTTGAAGATTCCTCTGATATGAATGGAATTCTTCTCAAATGTTGATCTATGTGAACTGGCCCCCATAGAAAAATAAGTAAATATAGAGATCGTAAGGCCAGGTCATGTCTTGAATTGTCAAAATTGCTAGTTCCACAGATGCCCTGCTGTTTCTGCTGTGAACTGTCATGCTGTGGCGTGAGTCTGCCACGGTGGAGCCCTTTGTGCTATATTTAGTCCCTGGTAACAACTTAGCTCCTAGCTCATTAATTACATTAGGCTGAGAATGCACAGTGAGCATGCAGCTACTGTACAAATGCTTGTTGGTACAGCAGTAGGCTGAAGAGATATCATTATCAGGACTGGAGGTCCATCACATAAATGCTGCTTCTTTACTCTCTCCATTCTCTACTTGGCTTCAGGTTCCTGGCTGACACCAGTATGCACATCCCATGAACAGATCCCTCTTTTCGAGTGAGTTTGTCTTGGGAGAAGGCCAGTAGACTGTGGAGCCTTTCATTTTTGGTTTTGAGCATGAACAAAAGGTTGTTTATGTGTGGAGGCTGTTCTCTCATAGAGGGAGCTGGGTTAGCTGTGTCTGTTTGTGCCGATATAGGCAGGCAGGCTTTGAAAGGCGCTCAGCCACATACTCCTGGGTTCTGCAGAGCAGCGTTAGCAGAACTGTAGAGCTCCAGTGACTGATTAACAACCATTGGATGTATGGAGCAGAGGCAGAAAACAGCAGATAGAGATAAAAGACAGGCAGAGAATGAACAGCTTGGTGACAGATTGACGGTTTGACTCACAACAACATTGTCGTTGACCGGTTCAACATGATTTAAAACAGACGTTAAATGATTTCAATGCATGATGACAGACAGAAATTAAATATCAGAGAATGAGAGAATGATAGATTGACTGGACATTGATAGAGGTTTATTTTGCATGGTTTAGAATCATAAAACTTTTATTCATCAGAGAAATCTCAAAGAAAACCGTGGCCTACTGGTTAGGGCTTCAGGCTTGTAACCGAAGGGTCGGCAGTTCGATCCCCGACCAGTAGGAAAAATGTGGGTGGGGGGAGTGGTTGAGCACTGCTCTCCCATGCCCACATCCATGGCTGAAGTGCCCTTGAGCAAGGCACCTAATCCCTTACTGCTCCCCGGCAGCCCCTCACTGCTCCGGGTTAGTGTGTGTGCTTCACCTGTGTCTACACCTGTGTGCTGTGTGTGTTCACTAATTCACGGATGGGATAAATGCAGAGACCAAATTCCTTGTATACGCAAGTATAACCTGATTAAAAAAAAAACCTTTCTGAGTTAGTCAAGCTATTTTGTATCTACGACAAAATTACACTCCCTCAGAAGAACTATAAATGCTTGAGGCAAAAGACTTGACCAAGTGTCCTTATAGCTTATGAATTGAAAACCTCTGACAGAGAATCTATAACGCTGTCCAGCAAAATAGTGGAAAAGTTGGATTTCAATTTTCTGCAGTGATATTGTGACGACTACTCCTCAGGTCTGGTTGAGGCTGGGCTTCGGAATTTTTTTTCCTTTTTTTTTTTTTTCAATTCAATTTCTTCAAGCAAACACTGTCATCAATCAATCTTATCAATTGATTGCACCAAACCCCTCTCTATGACAGCAGGCTTTTCACACTGCCCTCCAGTGTGACCATTTGGCAAAGGCATAGACGATTTTGTGTTTTTGTCCAACACGTAAAGAATTTGTTGTTGCAAGCATACACCAGCCTTTCAGATTCTAAGAGTTTCAAAGGAAGATTAGACAATGTTTTATTGTATCAATATTTCCTCTGCTAACAATAAATCACAGTGATCCAATTTCCCAAGGGATACATTTCCCTGTATGACCATGGAATAACATTTCAAAAAGTGGGCTCTCAACAGTTTTGGTCTATGGCCCCTTAAAATGCCTATTGGTGACCCTGATCGTCAGTGGTTATGGCTCCAATGTGAATAAAGGATGTGAGCAGGTCAACCAAACAAGGCACTCTTCTGTTTACAGATATCATTTTAAGGATTTTAAAGGAGCTATTTGTCATCTGTTTCTATGCAAAGTCATTGTTGCAAGTTGTTGATATTGTAAATACTGAAATAATTACAACTATGTATGTATTTATTTACCCACATATACAGCATTTCTTAGTTGTATTGTTGCATGCTAGATAAGAAATTTGGAGGTGAACATTGATACTGCATTCTGAGAACAGCTCATTCTACTGGTGTAACAAACACAAGTCTGTGTAAGCAGGCATACTAAACAATGACTGTAACCAACATTAAGCTGCATAAAGCTGGCAAAAATGCCTTTTCAGCAGGTTGGAATGTTTGATTTCAGTTATTGTCAACACAAGAAGCCTTTCATGTTTTGCCATTTATTGCAAAGTTTACAACAATATCAATGGAGACAAAAAAAAAATGACACTCAGAATTTGCCTTGTTGTTTGGTGCATAAAAAAAAGGAGGCTAATTACTGCAAAAGTCAAGACCATAAATATGCAATATAAAAAAATACAATAAAAACATGAGGAAATACTGTAATAAATATATCATGAAATGTGCAAAATATAATAAAATGTGTCATGGGATGATGGTCAAAGATGTCAAGTGATGTAATGTGTGGAGACAGATGTCCACTGGGGGGGCCTTGTTGATGAGACCAGTTGCAGATGAAAATAAAGAGTAGAGTGGTAATTCATCACTGGGGGTAGCTGGACCAGAATTCTAGTCCTAAAATGTTGCAGAACAATAAGCTTAGTTGACACACTGTATTTATTAGAATTAGTTGATCAAGCTAAGATGTATACAGTGTGAACACTATAGGGTGTTGAATGATCAGTTTTACTATTACAGAGAGGATTGATTCATTATTTTCCTCAGATGATGTTGGTACTCATAATACATACATCACAGTGCCACCTACCCTCTGTTTGGAAGAAACAACAGTTGTGTACAAAACTAAAGATTGTATATTGTTGCAGAGCGGAAACATGGACATAGACATCACTCGATCCAAAGCAAACGTCCAGCTCTGTAGGCCCTGGTTGTTTTCTCATGGGGCTAGAAGCCAGAGCTGCTCCTTGCTCATACCTGTTGCAAGAATTTCATGATTTATTGACTGTATATAAAATCTGACAGTGTCGCTGCTACAGCCAGACACCCGTAATAAAACTTGTTGTTTGAGATGATGATAAAAGTCATTTTCCTGGAGCTATTGCATGTTTTGTCATTTTTGCACTAAATAACTAACTGAGGCTAGACATTCCCTCCGGCCAGCTGGACTTCTCTGTCCTCTCCTGCGGCAGACCAATACATAGGCATCATCTAACACTATTACTTCTTTGCACTCTGTTTATAGAGTTAGTTCATTTTTTTTTTTTTAACACTTTATTTATAACGGTTTTTAGGTTTAAACCACAGAAAGAAACAGGCAGACGATGTACAACAGCATAAACAGGACAAAACAAGACGAAACAAGACAGAACGAGACAAAACAAACTGCCAGCCCACAGTAATATAAACATGAGAGAATTACAGTTATACATGTCAGTCCACTTACCGAATCAAGAGTACAGATGTAGCTTTTAAAGTCCAAGACAGAGTCCAGAGAGCCAGGATCAAGAGAGGTCAAGGAGAGACTTGGTTGTACAAAGCACAATACAATCAGTACAAAACAAAATGAGAAATTTATCACTTCGAATGTATTCAATAAAGGGTCCCCAGACTTCAAGGAACTTGTGTGTGGTATGGTTTCCTGCAGAAAAATTATGTCAGAAGACAAGAACTTTAAATGTGAGAATACCTTTCCCCTCTTAAGTGCCTTGCCAAGACCTCTACAATTCCAAGAGGTAAAGGTAATTGGACTCAATCCCGGCTTGGCCAAATGACTATCCTGGAACTGTCCTGACTATTTAGGAAACCAAAGAACAGAAAATAAAGCCTGACATGACAAACGTGACACGAAACTGGCAGTTTACACACAAAAAACAAAAAAACCCAAAACATACCAAAAGCCGCAATGAGAACTAGGCAGCACTACCCTCCATCCGTCGTGGAGGCTGACGGGTAACAGAGGTGGCTAAGCCGTACAGCAATAAGCTGGCTAACTAACAGAACCATGAGCACCTCCAAAATAAAGATTAACAAACAGTGAGGTGCACCTACAGGAACATAATTATAACAAACAATCGCTAAAGCCCATACTGGAAATGTTTGGAGGAGAGGCATTTAGGTGGGTCCCTTATAGAAAATAAAAATAAATGAAAACCGCACCAGGGTAAACAAGGATGGCCTGAACACTTTAAGTAATGAGTTAAAAAAAAAAAAATCCTGGTGGGGTATCAATACCATGAGAAGCGAACAAAAACAACAAGTGTCATATCTCACTCCCGGCTGAAAATTATAATGCGTAAAGTTCTCACAGCCAAGAACCAAGAAGCTCCAGTATCATAAACATAAACTCAGTTGGGCGACCGTTTTCTTCTCCCTCATTAATGCCCACAATCCTGATGTTAAGCCTACGGGAGCGACCCTCCAGGTCATTCAGCTTAGCTTTGAGGAGCCCGTTAGCCACCGTTAAATCTTGCATGTTGCCTCTAGCACTGTAATGCGGCTATCGGCCAATGAGAGAGCCTCATCCATGTCGTCCAGGTGGTGTTCAGCTTTGCGGTGTTCTTTTTGGAGGGCGGATAGGCTTGCTTCGATTCAGTCAAGGCGCCCCTCCATCGACTTTTTCAGGTCATCCACAAGCGTGCAGATCTTGGCGAGCTCGACACCGTGGCTAGCAATAGCGTCTAGTATAGCATCGTTGCTAGCAGCATTCGGGCTTGACTGGGCTGTCTCCTTTTTGCCTTCGTCTTTCTTAGGCATAGTGTAAAAACAAAGGTCGACAGGGCAGCAGGAAAAAAAACATTCAGGTGCAGTAGTTTAATAGGAAAATGGAGGTAGCAGCACGGAGCTCAGACAAAGCACGCCTACTCCATTACAGCGCACGAGCGCCCCCCCATTTTTCTTTTTTCATGTGAAAAACTAAAATTATGTCCAAATCTTACAAAATGCACCTTTAAGAGATGCTGAAGAGATTAGCGATTATAGCACAAGAAAAGAGAACACGTTTGAGAGAAAAGAATAACAATTTTGACAAAGATTTATGCCTTTTAGCTGCTACAATAATGGTGCACACTTGGGTCGTGTGATTACACCTAAAACTGAGCACAAGGTGATTGACAAAAGCCGTGAGATGCAGTTGAAAGTTCGGCTAAAGCTTTGCCTTGAGTGAAAATGATGTTGTCATACTTCTGTTCCCAGGGTCAATAATAAACTTAACAAAAATGAACTAGATGCTCAAAGATAGAAATGTAATTTTTCATTCATATCCCTTTAGCATCCTGTGACCCATCGCATTTATCTCGGGACCCCTTGGAGAGCCTGACCCCCATGCTGGCAAGCACTGGTGTAATGTACAGGTCCAGGTCATGTGTCTGAACCGGGCATCTGACATTAAGATGTTTGAGAACTCTAAACCCAAAATTGTATGTTGGTCAAAGAATAAGGAAGAATAACTGTAAATGGCGAGCCATTGAAGAGTGAAAAGAGTTTCAGGAAAGGCGGACTTCTTCAAGAAAGGGAGCCTGAGAGGAGCAAGAGCACAGCAGACGTGCTCAAAGCTGAGGTGGGGGTAAAGGGATGTTAGCGATCCTTTAGGCAGGGCTCTAGTCTGGGTCATTGTTGGACCTCAGGAAGGCCCTTCTGCATTCTTGTCCTCTAGGTGACCCCTCCTCTATGGCTCCACGACTTATTGGAGTAATCGGCCCTTGTCAGCACGTTGCATGGACTCAATCCAGTAAATGTGAATGAGACGTGTAATAGCACCTGATGAAAAGTAAGTTGGACTGAAAGGAATCTTTCTGAGTTGTTCCTTATTGATCACCTTTTTTTCCCCCACCCTGTTTTTTGCTTCCTCCCCTTAGCTGGCTGTTTGTAAGAGGAATGGGAACCTACTGCAAATGCAAGAAAGGCAGTGGAAGAGAAATCCAAGGCTGTTTTCATTGCAAAACCTTTTAATTTCTGGTTTGAAATATAAAGAATAAACCATAGTAATATGTTTTAGATTTAAAATTGTATTTGAGGGTTGTTAGAGGAAAAAAAACATCCATACCGGTCTGGAAATGGTCGCAAAGATGCTGATGTATACAAGTTTGTCTTCCTATGTGCCTATCCACACATTGTTGGAAAGATATTGTAAAAAGAATTGCAAGACAAGAATTGTAGTTATTATGACAGCAAATGAAGAAGTCGGGTGAAGAAGTATTAAGAGCAACAAGCCAGTATTAGGAAGAGGAGAACAATGATAGATCGTGTTCATTGTGAAACCAAAAGTCGAGGGTAACACACTGAACACTGTGTAGTTACATATACTGGGTGGGTAAAAAACAAAAATTTCAGACAACAATCAATTTTCATCTCCCAAGATTCAGAATCCATTCATGGTTTTCAAACAATGATTTTCTAAATGTTAATTAAAAGAAATGCAATTCAAGATTCAATAAGATTCGTAAGTAACTGACCGAGGAAAAAATGTTGCCTTTGTACACAAAAATATTGACAAATTTGACAAATTTTAGATTTACCACCACACTACTGTTCTAAAGTTGTGTTCAGACATAACCTTCGCTGTAGCTTGCGAACAATGTAAGAGTGATGTCCCTCTTCTTTTCATTCTGAAATGTATAGCCTCATCAGCATGTTTATCCGTCAAGATGAAACATTTTAAATTTGTGCATACATATCTTTTTTATTCATGTTGATTTTGCATCCAACCATGTTACTTAAGATGTTTATACAGTCATAGTGTTGGGCATAATCAAAATGAAATCCACTGGGTACCACTTCTTACAGCTTTTCCATATAGGTTTTGAAGTGAGCTTTACTATGAGAATTGTTACTTCTAATGTATTCCGCACGATACAAGCTTTGATTGCTAGTAAATATTTTAACAAGCCAACCTAGTCGGTTAAGACTCGTGTGAGTCTTACTCGTGAGGGAATAGCAAGCATTCTTAACATATGTGGGTTAACAGTATTTGTTATTGTGCTACTGTATTGTGATGTTGGAAGTCCTTCTCCTTAGACTCATGGGGAGAAAACAACAGAAAAGAAGCACAACTGAAAAGTATTGATTTTCTGGCACTGCCCTGTGTAGATTAGGAGATGCCAATACGAGGATTCCACCCCGACTCTCTGGTTCATGTTGAGTTCACTTGTCATTTTCTATGATTCTGACAACATCAAGATGCTTAACCATGATGTAGTTAGCCATGCTGGGCCGCCCAAGGGCTTTCTGATTGAATTAGGCATCTGTGTTCTGCCATTTGGTACCAGCCTGAAGTACTCCCCACACTTAATGGGGGCAGAAGTTATTTACTGTTTTTGAAGAGGGTATTTGAGAGGATCTACACTGCTGCTGTTCATGGATTCGGCAATTCTCTAAGCTTTCTCACAGCTAAAATAACTGTTTATTTTTTCTTACAAGCCATGCCGTGACTGCCTATACAAATTATAGGTCAGCAGATTTCATATTGGATTTTGAGTCTTAGGCAACTACATGCCTGTTTGGCTGTGACTGGACTACAGCGTACTGTGCATCACAAAAAAACTCCAATTATGTTTAATGATTCATGTTAGTCCAGCAGTAGATTGCTATGGTGAGTAGATTGCACTACGTGGTGACGAAACATCTGATCATTTGCTTCATTTCATCATATCTTCACCAATATGTGATTACATTTATATGAACTCCTTTATTTATCCTAAACAAAAATGTCAAAACTGGTAAAAATCCAGAAAAAAACAAGGCACATTTTGATTGAGCCTGATCAGGTCATGATACATAATGAACATGGGAAATGGAAAGGTTAGTAAGCAAACCTGACTTGCAGATAACTATGGCAAGTAGAAGCACATGTGTAACTAATAACATTAACAATGGCTCTGTTCTGTTCAAGTTTCTCAATAGGCCTTGGCAGTCAGCCAACATGACTAATCCCAAGACCCTGAAACTGAAGCAGCTAAATGGAATTTAGCCAGTTTCACTTACTACTTACACCTGTGCTTTTCTTACTGTGGCGTTTGAAAGTGTTATTAAAAAGGAAATGACGATGAATTGAAACTTAAAGTGCCTTGATGTAAATCATTTAAAGTCATTTAGGGAGTCATGCTATGCAGGGTCGAGGTGAAGTCTGAATAAATGAGTCTTGAGTCTTTTGCAAAAGATGGCGAGTGATTCTGCTGTCCTCACACTGATCGGGAGTTTGTTCCACTACTGAGGTTCCAGAGCAGAGAAGAGTCTCGACTAATGTAGTAGAGCAGAGTGTTCGCGTCATCTGACCGGTGTTTGAAGGTAAATGGGTGCAGTTCTGTTGACGGCTATGAAGGCCAGCACCATCGTCTTGAGTCAGATGCGGGCCACAACAGGAAGGCAGTGGAGGTCACGAAGGTGGACGGTCACATAGGAGAATTTGGGTAGGTCGAAGACGAGGCACGCTGGAGCGTTCTGGATACGCTGCAACTGTTTAGTCACAGAGGCTGGGAGTCCAGCCAAGAGCGAGTTGCAGTAGGAGATGACCAGCGTTTGGACCAGGGTGCAGGATAGTCTGTCACTGAGGATTACGCCGAGGTTCCTTGCAGTAGACAAAGGCGATACGGTGACATCCCCGACAGTGACTGACAGGTCCATGCGAGGGCAGTCTTTCCCCGAAATGAAAAATAATATAATTGTAAAATACATTAACAATTTAGGAAGACCACTTGTGGGGCTAAACAGTTATTGAATTGAATTGAATTGAATTGAAAGCTTTTATTGTCATTATACACAGTACAATGAGATTTAAAAACAGCTCCATATAAATGCACACATAACAATATAAAAGACTAAAAAAATAAATACAATACAATACAATAAATACATTAGTGCAAGTTCAGTATGGTGACAGCTTTGGCGAAGAAGCTATCCCTGAGTCTGTTTGTTCTGGCCCGTATGGACCGGAAGCGCCTGCCAGAGGGCAACAGGTTAAAGAGGTGGGAGGTGTCCTTAAAAATGTTTCTGGCCCTGCTGAGACAACGGGAGTTATAGCTTAGCAACAGCTGCACAGCCTCCACAAATTTCAAAAATACACCTTACAACACACCTACAGCTGACTATGTATCACATGGTATATGTTTTTGTTGAACATATACAATTTTATTATTATGGACTCAGATGGTCCACTCACATCCAACATACATATACACATAGAACGCATAAAAAAAAAAAGAAAGAAAATACTGTACTAAAATAGGTGCAAGCTATCATGCCAATGCTTTCGAAGCCTGGATGTGAACCGATAGCCCATCATGGGGTTGGTTAAGGCTATAATGATGCTATTTTCTGATGAATCCAATCGACACATGAAATTGAACATTAACTTTCGTAACAGTGCCTGACATGTAGGTACATTAGAGGACACAAAAAACTGGCTGGCACTGTGCCACCTAGGAACACAGAGCAACAACCTCATGGCATCATTATATGCCACTCTAAGCCTCTGCATACTTCTCACTCTGAAAGAGGACCAGAGATGAGCTGTATACAACGGCGTGACATAAGCCCTAAACAGAGCACATTTAACATCTGTAGAACACATGGAAAATTTCCTCATCATCATATTGGCCTGTGCATATATTTTACAACATTGACGACAAATGTCACTGTCATCCATGAGATCATCTGAGAAGACATGTCCTAGATATTTTAATTCCCTGGATATGTCTAAGGGACCATCTGAGAGGTGGAAAGCAGGAAAAGAGGATTTTTTGTCCTCTCTAGATCTCACAACAACGACCTTACTTTTTTGTCGTTATAGTTAATGTCAAAGTCTCCTCCATATTGTGTGCATATCCTCAACAGTTCTTGTAACCCAGCAGAATATGG
>OMLP01009905.1:1206-13557 GCA_900302685.1 Spondyliosoma cantharus | reverse complement strand
TGTTTGATGTGACTAACAGAACTGGAGTAAAATAATTCGGCCATCAAGTTCTGCGGAATGAGTGAATGATGAGACGTCAATTAAACGAACCACACAAACCACAATGTGGGCTGTTTGTGTAGTTGTAGTCCATATGAGTGCGTACGTGGGTTGGGTATCATATAGAGTGCAAGTGGCACAAACCTATTTAATCACATGAATTAATAATGAATATTTAATTAAATCTTTATTGGTGATGTAACTTTAAACACACGTTATTTTAATACTTTCCATCCTCACTTTATGTTTTTAGCCTAAGCGATCAAAGCAGCTTTGCTATCAAGAGGCTCGACATGATGAATACAGTTAATACATCTGCAGTATCTGCAGGCTCGTGAATTACAGTTCCACAAATGATCCTTCAGGATGCTGTCAAACTGGACCAGCGCTGTGCTGCGTGTTTATTTTGACTGAGCGTCTCTCGTTTTCTTCTACCCATCTCTGTAATGAAGCATTTGGCAAGTCTGCGTGTTGTTTTTTTTGCGTTGTTTTTTTTTTTCATTCTCTCAGCAGCCCAGAGGGACAACATGTTTCCTGCAGGGAAGGAAAATAAAACACACGGTCAAACTATTTCATCTTGATTAAGCGAATGCGCTCGACTTACCTGCACGCGAGGGGTTGTTTGTGCCTGAGCGTGTTAGCGCTTAGTTAACAGTCATTTAGGGTTTGATTTATGTGTTCATGCAGTCTCACAAACTGTCCACTGTGTGTTTGTGTGTGTGTGTGTGTGTGTGTGTGTGTGTGGGAGTCCGTTCACTTACTCATGTGGGCGTTTTTTGACTGTTTTTTGCACATCCACACATATCTGAACTCGTGTAGGTGTACGAATGTGTTGGGTGTCAACCATACATTCACACACACGCAGGCGCACGCACACACATGCGCCCGCACACGCGCACGCGCACACACATGCACACAGAACAGAGGATTCAGCTGAGATCAGCAGCTCACCCTAGGCTGTCAAATATTCTGTCAGCACAGCCCAAGAATCACAATTGGACTCTTTGGGAGGCATTAATTCAAAGCACCGTAACAATGCTCTCTGAAACCAAATCAACTGCCTGTAGTCAGCATATCAACTCTCACCTAACTCTCTCCCCCTATCTATCTCCATCTCTCTCTCTCTCTCTCTCTTTCTCTCTCTTCTTGCTTCCTTTCTCGCTCTCTCTCCACTCTGTCTCTGCTGCCTTGTCTTTTTACTATCCTCGCTGCCTCTTTCCCTCTCACCCTCTCTCTCCTCCACCGATGTGTGATTGAACTTCTAAATATGTTGCTAAAGCTGACTTACTGTACAAGAATGCCTAACATAGACAGAGACTTCCTCTGCAGCTCCTTTCTCGGTAAAAGCAACACTTCCATTTCGAGTGAATGCATTGGAACTATCAACAAAGCATTCAAAAACACTCTCGAGGTCACATTACATTAGCTATGCTTTGAATTCAGTGTCACATGACTCGACAGCATTGTGTGTAGGAACTATATCTTGTGTTTTTTCGTCAATAGAATACAATTCAGTGTTAATAGGAGATTACGCTATCTCCTCACAACAACAAATGGAACATTTTCTGAACCTTTTGGCACTTTTTTCTTTTTTCTTCAGATGACATTTTTTTAAAATCAGTTTTGATAGATCTTTTAGTAATTTTCACTGTTCAGTTTTCGGAAAATAGTGAAAAATGCCAATCATGATGTCCTTGAACCCGACTTAACGTCTTCATATTGCTCGTTTCGTCCAACCAACAGTCAAAAAATCCAAAAATGTTCAGCACACAGTGTTATAAATTGAAGAAAAAGCATCAGATTGTCATTCCACAAGCTGGAATCAGATCATTTTGCGGTATCTTTTTGAAGGAGACATGTTATGCTCATTTTCAGGTTCATCATTTTATTCTAGGTTACTACTCGACTAGGTTTACATGTTTTAATGCTCAAAATGCTCTCATATTGTCCAGTGCTGCAGCATCGTCTTCCTGATCTGTCTGAAACGCTCTGTTTTAGCTCCTGTCTCTTTAAGGCCCCACATACCCAGTCTCCTCTGATTGGTCAGCTCACACAGGCCTGACCCAGTACCACTAGCAACAACAGAGCAGAAGTCAAATGGTTAAAGGCCGGGCTTCTGACAAGGCAGTTGTCTGTTGGAGAGAGGAGCTTCCGTTGGCGCGGACTTTGACCTTTTTAACTTTCAAGATCTTTCACATGCACAAAACATATAGAACATCGAAGGAAAGGGACAAAAATGACAAACTCACAATAGGTCACCTTTAAAATAAACGGTTGACAATTCATCTCCCGATCTGCAAAATTGCTCATCCATTAAATTTCTGTTGCTAATCAGCTCTTCATTTCCAGCCCTACTCCCTTTTTTTCCTATCTCACCATCAGCATTGCTGCATTGCTTAAAAAATCCAGATGGCGTTACATTTGCCAAGTTCTGTTAAAGGAGACACGAGAACATTTTATGTCACATCCACAGTATTTTCTCGTGAAATCAGATGACAAATGCAGACCGACATTCAGGAGCCTCTGCTCTCCTCAGCAATCCCAATTTATTAAGGAATTATCCTCCTCAGCTCCTGCCCGCATTAAAATAATCTAGCCTCTGTGTGTGTACCTCATTGGAAAGAAAAAAAAGGAAAATCCCCTGTTTTTTTGTATTAGCTAAATCTTCTCCCGACCATCTGTTTTCTGTCTGTAACACACTAGTTATGGCCATCGACAGCCGAGGTGCTTGGCTTCGCTTGTCAGTTGTTGGTTGTAAGTTGTATTGTTGTTTTTGCCTTCAGGAAACTGCCTCATAAAAAAAGATGAGGGAGAAAAAAGAAAACAGATAAATGAAAATGAAAAGTTTCTTCTCTCTCCTCTGTATCGGCGAGAGCAAGGGCGCAGACTGCACTTTATTAATGTGCTCCATCTCCCCTCGCTTTTGTGTCAAACGTAATACAAAGGGCAGGTGTGCTTGTGTGCGCGCCACAGAATTTGACAGAGACAAAAGCGAGCGCATTCGTGCCATCGGAGCGCGTTATCCATGGTTAGAGATGTAGTGTTGCGGAGGTCTTCATTGCATCTTTGATGTGAATAAGAGACATCATTCGACACTCAGCTTTATGAAGCTTGATTACCTTTTCCTTTCATTCGAAGTGAACCATTTTTTCTCTCTTTAATTTTGCACTTTGATGAATCCTGCAACAAGCCGTACGTGACCACTGACTTGAGCAAAAATCTTTAATTACATCTGTAACTTTTATTCCATTTTCCTGCGCGGAGAGTTCATAAAAAAAAAAAAAAAAAAAGGCAGCGTTTAATCCACTCAATAATCCACTCGGCTGACTGTACTTAGTGTGGAAGCTCTGGTGCAATTTTAGATGGTGCTGTTGAATTTCCTATCAGCCTACCTGAAATACATGCAGCCATGGCGCTACATTGTTTGTTCCAGCGGATACAGAATCCACTTTCGGTGACAGCCCTCTGTAGCTGCAGGTAGACACACAAAGTTAGAAAGAACAAGAAAGAGTCGGGGGAAGAGAAAGGGGAGCAGCACATTGTCATGAAAGTTTGAGGAATGAGCACAAACCCAAACTGCATTGCGGATGCAAGGCCTCTACTTTAACTATTAATTGTATTTCTTGAAAACAGCAAGAAGTTTTTCAGCCGCTTTTCACATGAAAAGGCTCGACAGCAGTTGCGTTTTCGACAAACGCGGCACCTGTGGTTGAGGGCAAGGTCGGGGTTGAGGTACTGAACTACCACAATATCGATAATGGTACAAATGAGGCGTGAGTTTAGGTGAGAAACTGCCAAAATCAAAGGCGAACGTAACCTCCTCACCGTAGTTTTTCCTCTGTACTGTACGTGTGTGTTAACACGAGCGTGCATTTTAACTCACCGCGCTCATTACTGAAAATGTCAGCAGATCGAGATCAGAAAACAGAGACTTAAAGAACTGGTATCGCCTTCTCTGAAGACCATCTGTAGTGTGTTCATAGTGAATAATAATGCATCCATAATGTTTTATGACTATACGCATAATGTTTTCTGATGCACTTAATTATCAATCATAAAACATTACTGATGCGACTTAGAAAGAAACTATAAATTCAACTTTCCTTCGGGTGTTCTTGACGAGGTACAAACTAGCTGTGGCTTCTAAAATATTATGACTATGTACTCACATTTACATTCACATTTACTTTTTAGGGCTTTTAGCAGACGCTTTTGTCCAAAGCGACTTACAGTAATTCATTTATACATTCATACACTGATGGCCATGCAAGGTGCCGATCAGCACATCAGGAGCAGTTTTTAGGGGTTCAGTATCTTGCCCAAGGACACTTCGACATGCAGACCAGGGGAATCGAATCACCTCACCTATACACGCCTCAACAATCGAGGACTCATTGTATACTATAACAGTCAAGGGTGTTATGTTTTCACCTGTGTCCATTTGTTGGTTGGTTGGTTTGTCGGCAGGAATACACAAAAGCCGCTGAACTGATTTCCACGAAACTCGGATGGAAGAGACCCCATTAAGTGTTGGTGCTGATCCGGAAAATGATTTTTTTCCTCACTTTCTTTAAGTTGCGATGGGTCTCGACAAAAGATAATCAGGCGGGTTTAGGTCGCTGGTATCTATTTGCGAGGACAATTTGATGCAGATCCTACATTAGGTGACCTATATATGGGCTGTCAAGTTAATTGAGAGTGATATTGGATCAGGCTTGATTGAATTAAAATGGAATTTGGGGCTTTTGTGTAGGTTTGCACTCTACTCAGTGCCTTTTCTTGTCATTGTATGTGTTAAATAACGTGAAGTCTATATTGATGCATCTCTAACAATGCATACTTTATCATAACCTCTGTAAGTGTAGTTCATCATCAGTCACATTCATAATGTTTTATAGAACGTTAGAAAACAAAGTGTGTTTATGGGTGTTTTCACAGAGCATTATGAATGAATTATAAATCACTGTGATGAACCACAGACGGATACAGAGAGATAACGACGGATAGACATATTTGATAGATAGCAAGAGAGGGAAAGAATAAGGGCTATTGTGCTCTTGTGTAAGCTGCAATCTGTGTTGACTAGCGTGCTAACAAAAACTATTGGAGAAATACAAACAGAAGATAAGGCGGCAAGAGGAAGGGTGGAGGCGCGGGGAGGGGTGAGAAGAGGAGAGGAGTCAACAAAAGAGGACGAGAAGAAGATAGGAGGCGCGATACAGAGGCGAAAGTTGTGCCAAATTAAATCTTAATTATTGCGGTTACGGCATTATCACTTGTTCCCACCTTTGAAGCACAAGCATAATAACTTGTAAGTAGAGACGCTCACATGAGTTTACACCCGGCCTGGATGGAGAGACACTGCTAAAGCTGCGGTCAGCTATAAATAGCCGCCACTCAAACGCTGGTGTTGGCTGGATATTCCCAGTGGTGTGATCAGTGGTTTGAGTGTCAGTAGTGGCCCGAGGCAGGTAGCCCCTGGGTTCATGTCCTGGTTATGGTCGAGCTGCTTAGGCCTTAGTTGACATCTCTTTCACGCACAAGCACACACACACACACACACATATATATATATATACACACACACACACACACACACACACAACTCCACTGCCAGTAACTGGAAAAATAACAATATATTCACACAAATACAGCCAAGTGGAACGAGAGGCGTGTTATATTTGAACAATTACTATAAACATATACAGGACAAAGGGACGTACAGTATGCATCAATACTATATGTTTTTGCAATTCAGGCCTGTGGCCTCCATCCTGCTTTGATCAATGCGTTGTATTGATTCACTATATTACACAAGTACTGGCTTAACAATAGAGAGTCTAAACACATTTCAGTAGCGGAACCTTGAGCTGTATACTAATGCAAGTTGCTTCTGGTGTATTGGTGTAGTTTAAGTCCGTCCTTTTTCCTTTTGAGATAAACAACGCTCAAATGTCAGTGTCTTCCAAGGTCTGCAGGCTGGAGCTCACAGATGGCAGCAGCGATACTGTGGATAAATTAACATCAAAGGATGTCAGAGGATCCTTCAAAGTAAAAGTTGGTGTCACAAAGTTAAGAAGGTTGTCAGTTTTCTAGCAGAAACCGAGATGGAAATACAGCTTGTGTTTGATTATAAACTTAAAAAAGATATGCGTCGGACATAAGACATGGTGTATCATCCGCCGTCAGATTAAACAATACCACATTCGTCGCAAAGTATATGAGCAAAACAATGATTCATCACGATGCAATATTCACGCCGATATTGTTCACTGCAGTCAGTTTTGTCTGAGACCCAAGTGTCTGAAAAACCACAGAAAAAGTGATTCACTCTCTGTTATTGACTGTTCGACCACCACAGCTAGAAATCAAACTGATATGATGCGATGTGTTTACGCAACGGGATTGACAGAATAATGTATCTCACCAGTTGAAATATCAGGAAACAGCAGCGCCAAAGGGAGCAGAATTGAACAATGCAGGAAACTCGATGGCTCTTCGTAATGAGGGTAATGTTTTGTATTATTGATCCTCTGATGTCAGTGGGCATGCATTGTTGAGTGCATACTGTACATACAGTATGAGGCACTGTCTCCATTATGTGCACATACAGTATATGTGTACATGCATGATTGTGTGCGTGCATACATTACTGTGCACCGCAGATGAGTGATAGGGTTTCCCCATAAGCCCGTCTAGGCCTTGCATTCCACTCATTGGGCGGAGTCTGATGTGTGCAGGCCCTTTCAGCTAATCTGGCAAGAATGTCGGCTGCAGACGCACATGTGTTCCATTAAGTCCAGATCTGCGTAAATAATATAACATGCAACAGCTAACGTTACAGGTAACTATACCCCCGCAGCTGTGCCCTCGGCTTTACAGCGCCCCGCCACCCCCGCCTATAAAAAGGCAACGCTCATATCGTAATAAGTGGATGTATCGCAGCACCTCCTGCGCTCAGGGCTGCTGATTTGGAGAAAAAATTAAGATGATGAATATTTATGAGGTGATACAGCCCGACAGATGTCAGGGTTTTTATTGGATATTGAGGACAATGAAAATCCAATAACAGTGTGTATTAGCTGATATTATTTTTTCTTCTTTTTTTTTTTTTTATGTTTTTGTGTTAACATGAAAATGTTACTTAAACGGGCAATTAACAAATGTATGGTTAATCACAATAAACACATTTTTGGTTTAATCCATCATTAGGAAATAAATGTTGATTCCACAATGTAACAGCTAGAGAATGAGCTTTTAGATTTTAGATCTATGAAGTTTGCTTTCACTTTGCAGTATTGTCCGCCAACTGGGAACATAGAATCTCCTGGGAAAATTAAGGGCGACAAGCGATCTGATCAGGATGGCAGCCTGGCATCATTTCTATCCCGACAGAAATGGTGACAGGCTGCCACCCTGGCACCATTTCCAGTTTGTCAAATACTGAAACTTGGTTCAGACATGTGTTGCTTTAGCCATAAATAAAAAATAAAAAGTATGTCGTTGTTCAATTGAAGGTCAGATACGTACACAAATGCTGCCACTTAAAACACGGCACACAATATAAATGTTGACCCCGATGTACAGTAATTATGTAAACTCAATCTTAGCGCGCTGATGTCTCTGTTGGCTTCCTTTAGATAACGGTGCGGCCGAGATTTCTATCACTTGTTGCAGTTAAACAATTCAACATCACACTTTATCTTACTGTAGCGAACCGACTTCAGCACGATTTGTCAGACTCAATCTGAAACTGTTGTGTGCATCAGTACTAATCAGTGTCACGAGCATAATAGTGTGTCACGTGGCAGGAGTCGTGCGAGAAAAGCGTAGCACAGCCCGACTTGTCTCCCTCCCCCTATTGTTAATGGTTCTACACCCAGACGACCATCATTGGCTCCCTGTGTTTATTGTCTGCCGGCTCGGCTCGTAGTGATTGGCTCGACCCTGCCAAGCGACAGGACAATGTTTGCTTTTGCTGTCTGCCTGGGGAAGTCCCTCTTGTCCTCAAACAGGGCCCAGCTACAGTTACTGATACAAAGTTCAGAGGATGCCAGTCTCTTCCTGGTGCGGCGCAGCATCTTCCTGTGGCTGCGCACCAGAGTTAGTTAGAAAACTGCGAGCGAGTTGCTGGGTTATTTATTCATGTGTTTATTTATTTTACCTGTACTTTTCTCAGAGAGGACTACAGTAGCGTGAGCAACAATTGAACTCTGCCTCCTGCTCTATTTTGGTCAGAACTACAGTGTGGGTGTGCGGGATTAAAAAAAAAAAGAATAAGTGGTTGGACTCAACATGGTGCCGAGTGGAGATGGCAAACGGCTGGCAGCATCTGGTTTGGTAGAAAATATCACACGAGCACAAAGCCAGCCAGAAAGTGAAAGAGAGGTGACAGGGGTGAGAATGTCTGAAGTGAGGACTAGAAAACAAAAGAAAGGTGTCAGAGAACAAGTGTAGAGAACAATGCTTCTTGCACTTGCAAACTGTTGTGAGCCAGCAAGGAAATGTGAGGAGTTTGGCTGTTGCTGTTCTGGGTGCCAGCACTCCTAATGAGTCTGTCAGGGCCAGTTAGCGCAGCCAGGACTGCTTGTGTCCCCTCCAGGCCGCAGACAGCTGTTATTAGCCCCGTAATGGCATGCCACAGGGCCAGATTAGCCTGGCACACTGGAGAAATATCAAACATTCACTTACCGTGGCTCCTTCGCTGGCTAAAGCAGCTATTCTGCGAGGCGTTCATTTAGCCGGGATGCTGGCAGGCTACCTAACAAGCCACGAAAAAAGAAAAAGTCTCCATGGAGCGTTGCGGTTATTGTACAGTAGCTTGTGTGCAGGGTTGAAAGAAAATAAATGTCTGACAAGAGGATGTGCGAGACACAATGTACTGGGTCATGTTGCTGATTATGGCCTAGAAATGCACGGTGTCATGTCAGATCTGTAAACACAAAGTCCTTCCCTGACATACATCGCAAGATCAAAGTAAATTCTGAGCCTAGGAGAACTGTAAATACGCTTTAAAAAGCCTGATTGCAAATGCATTTTTCCATTGTCAATAATTCAAAGATTAATCGATTAATTGTTTATTCTACAAAGACAAAACAACCACATATTTGACATTTTTGCTTGCAAAATGACAATTACTTGATCATCAGAATATTTGAAAATGTCTTTTGATCGACTTATTGTAGCAGCTCTATTGCAAATCCAGAAGTTTTGGTTCCTGTGGGTTCTTAAAAAGTCTAGGTGCTGTGTAAATATGTGCCTGTCGGGACTTCCCACAGCCCGCAGCACAGCTGTGGTTGCAAAAACACTGGCAGAGCTAATATGTAAAAAACACGGTGGGCCTTGCCTGCTCAGCCCGGTCAGAGCTGACCAATCAGAGCGGAATGAGCTCCTCAGAGGGTGAATAGTGGTGCTGCAACAATTGAAAGCGCAAGTTTTAAGCATGTAAATATTGTTTTTTATAAGACACCCGAAATGATATATGATATGGGACCTTTAAGGTTGCTGCTCGTCAGGACGGCGCGCAGCACCGAGAAAAGTTTAAAATGAGAGTTTCTCTTTTAATAACGCCATGTCATCATTATGCGGACCGTATCGACAAGATGGCCGCTGCTGTCTACTCATCTGTTTTTTCACCTTTCATAATGAGCACAGGAAATCAAAACCTTACACAGCAAGTGCTCTCTCTCTCTCTCCGCCTCAGGGGATAGCCCTGCACTGTATACAGTGTGTGATAGGCCCACGCTGTTAGACCACGATGCTGTTAGTCCACACTGCTCTGCATAGAACGCTGGTTATTATAAATCATGCTCTTTGAGCTTGCGATTTCTTGAATATGTTTCATGCATGGTACGTTACGTAAGCCTTCGCATACCTTGCCGGTGGCTTTCTACTGCATGGTAATCACTACGCATTTAGGCTCATAAACGCAATCTGCAAAGGTGTGGTTATGGCGTTTACACTGTAAAAAGCCGCTGCCTGCGATGCTCATGTGTGCACTTGGAATGCGTGTTTTTGCCGGGCACCATGCGAAGTTGAAGGCAGGGCTCATGCTGCTTGGTTCTGGGATGTTTTCTCACTCAATTGTTAAATATAGTCAAAATACTCTCACTGCATAGCAATATGTAGCCCTGCCCTTGAATGTATTTGTGTCTATGTGATTACGTGCGCGTGTGCGGGTGTTTTTGCGCGCATGTGTTCGTGTGTGTGTGTGTTTGTTGATGAAGTGACAGAGTGATTGGAAATTAAACAAAAGCAAAAGCAAGCAAAAGAGTCAAGAGTTAGAGAGAGATAATGTGATATTTGCTCTGGAAGTATCCTGCATGAATAATCTACACCACATTCTCATTAGCAGACTCAAGACGCAGCAAAGACATTAAGCGCGATACATAGCAATCAGCAGCCATAGTCATTTCCGAACATACATTTATTTTATCCTCTTATTTATGAGAAACCCTTTCCACATCACCAGTTGCAGCATTTATTTCAGTAGTAGGCAGCGTATAGAAGCTAAAAACGACCCTCCAGCAACCAAAAGGAAACTAATTTTATTAATTAACACACACACACACACACACACACACACACACACACACACAACAGGCTGTGACTGTTGCAAACTGTTCAACAGATGTGACAGAAGAGAGACGTTAATGGAGGAACGACAGACTATCAAGGACTCACAGAGGTGCAGCGAGACGGTAGCGAAGTGAGGAGAGCGATAAAGACATGGAGTGAGACAGAGAAAGTGAGATCTGGAGTGAATCCTGTGATGAACCCCCGCTGCGACTGTGGGCCACGGTGTGATCCCCACTGAGCCGCACCGTATCTCCCTGGCAGGGACCACTTGTTGCAAATCATTAGCCGCTGATGGCTTTGCCACCGCTCCTTCAGGCGGTGTTATGCGGCTGAAACCCACACGGAGTAGCACAGCGCTGCACTCTAATTATCAGCAGTGTAATGTATAGAAAGGTGGAGTCAGTAGAGTATAGTGGAGTGGAGCACAGGAGCCCTGGCCACCAAACACAACAGCTTAGTTCCATTAGTGCCGCTACTGAGCCAACCTTATCCAGTTATTATGTGTGGTACATCACCATGAGGTGATGTGATCTAACATGGCAGCCAATGTGCTGGCTCTCCCACTTGGCAGAAATTTATGAAACACTAACACTCACAAAATGAGGACCGTCAGAGGGACCAGAGTGTGTGTGACCCCTGTGATCACATAAAACTTTGAAAATGAAACGACTTCAACGTAAATGCAGTCCAGCTTTGGATCTTACATTTGGATTTTATTGCGGTGTTCGAACTCTCTCATCTGTGTTTTTCGTGCTGAAAAGATGAAAAAGAAACTTAAAACCTTCCTCTTCTCTCTCTCTCCTTCTCCAGAGCAGATACGGTGCTGCAGATCGAGGTGTGAGACTCTACAGTTCCCTGCCCATGCGCCCAAACCCTGACGGCAAGAGACTGCCCTCTACTGGGGTAAGACTCCCCTCTCCTGGCCTTCTCACCCCCCTCACCCCTGCTCCCTCACCCCTTGGTCTCATCCATACCTACCTGTACATTGCCTATATTCAACCCGTATCATACGCTGAGAGCCGGTGAAGAGGTCTTCTCCTCTCTGCACAGCAAGACTGTCCAAACACTAGGATAGAGTGTCAGCTCAGAAGCAGTGCAGATTTTGACATTTGCAGTATTTCTCAGATCTTTTTTTCCCACTAAGCTTTGCGCCCTTTGGGTGCACAGTAGCTGGGACTTCTTGATCCTGTAACAGAAAGCTTCTGCGCAGAAACAGCTGTCAATGCCTGGACTTAAATCATGGCCAGGAATCAGTACAACTCCAGCTTCACATCTTCCTCAGCTACCATGACTTCTCCCTTGTGCTCCAACACCAAATCCCAGCATGCAACATCTCCAGACCTCTACACGCTCGCCCTCATAGACCTGCTCATGTCCCTCATCCTCAAACCATCATGAGCCACCGCAGGGCTCCCAATTAAACACACACCATTCGACTTGGTGGTTTGTGTGGTATCTGCCTGGTATCTTGTCACTGAAGCGTTTTCGCTGCGGCCAACCAACCGTCTCCTATAATGTGTTTGTGTTTCACACGGAACAAAGGCATGCAGTGGTTTTCTGGATTCTGCTTCTGACCTGATTTAGGTTAACAAGAAAAAGGAAGGGTAAAATGTTGATGAAGTGTAGACAAGACATTGAATTATTGTTTGATTTTCGCCTTTTCTCCTTCTCGCTCTGTTGTGCAGCCACTGCGTTAGGACATCAAAGTATCATTTTTCAACTATTTCATTATAT
>OMLP01009891.1:1105-11625 GCA_900302685.1 Spondyliosoma cantharus | reverse complement strand
ACAGGACCTAGTTTTGGCAACGTGGCTTCCAATTGCTAAGTAACGGTCTCCGAAAGCAGAAAAAGTGTCTCTTTGTGTTGTCTTTGAGGTTGTTTGTCTCTTAAATTAAGAATTGTCACCTCCTCCGCCTCCACCTCCACCTCCACCTCCACCTCCACCTCCACCCTTTTCTCCTTCAGTATGGGAATACCTTTCCTGCCGTTTGTGAATGCTGGCACAGAAAGAACAAGCAATTCAGAGTCACAACTGTCGGCGAACATGGCAGTCAGAGTGCAAAGTTGGAATTGGATGCCTCCTGTCTTATTTTTCTGCAACGCCTTTTTTCTGAAGCACACAGACGGTTTGTCCTTAACAGGCCACAAGCAGAGAGCTGAATGATAAGAACATCTACACCAACACGTCCATAAAGCACAGCAGTTGTTAAATAGGAAACACGAGGGAACAAGCTCCACCGCCCACGCTGTTGCAAAGATGATATCGCATAAAATCACCTGAGCATCAGTTTGATCGTTTAACACCTCTTTAATGAAGATCAAATAAAAAAAAAATAAAAAAAAACACACGGTGATTCAGCATTTGAAAGAAAATGAGTCAAGTGAACATTTCGATGCTGATTTTTGAAAATGAAATCCTTGTACTCCACTGTATCAGCTCATTAAAATTCCACTCATTAAATATTCAGTGCTTCAGAACTCAGATCTGTTTCAGAGTGTAGCTCATGCGTAGATGAGTAATCTACACACAGCTGGGGTTGATGTCACTGAAAGGCCTTTGCAGATGTCTCACTAATAAACAGTAAGGTTGTGATGTATGAATATTCTCCCTTTCGTCACTATCACAGAATCATAATGACACCAAAAACGCTCAATTAAGAGGGACTTTTGTTCCAGTGTTTTGCCAAGTCTGTGCACTGGCTCAAATGAAAAGCCTTTCCGGTCCTCTGATGTTCTTAATTTGAGGCAGATGCTAATGACACATTGAGCACAGTGCATGGGAAGCAGGCTGACGATGTGTCTGCTGAGCTGTTTGCGTCTCCATGGAGCAGGTTGGTTCTGTGCGGACAAAGGATAAACCTCCAGCTAGCATCACCACAACACAAACTGAGAGTAAATCCACCTTTCAGACACGTGAAAGAGCTCTGGAAGTTGAAGCTAATGTTGAGTCACAGTTGTTTTTTTGAATATCTCTCACCCTGGGACAGTAATGGAGTTAATTCAATCTCAGCACGAGACCCAGGCTGATTTAAGCGGACTGGATCTATTGTGAGAGGATCCTCGCACACTGTCCTGGGTAATGAAACCACGACAGCCAAGTTGCCGTGTTCTGAAAACAGACGGTGGATTAGGAGACAAAAGGGAAGAAATGAGAGAAGGTTCAAATATTTGAAAAGGAATAGATTTAAAGCTGAGTTTAGTTTCTCTAAACTTTGACTACATTTGACTCCTGTTGTGTTTCTTTGGGGGCTAAACCTATTTAAGACCATCAAACACACGCCTTTGCTTTTACCCTGCAGAATTCTCCTCGTGGACCATGATAACAGCACTGGCGAAACAAGCATGCAGAGCACTGACACATGTCACGGCTGCATCTTTATTCAGCTACATTTCCAAATACAAAAACAAACTTTATTTCACACGTTTGTAAATTCTCAATCATTTCCAACTGTCTTGGAAGTCATGAAAAGAACCATGGAATGTGTTAATTATAATAAAGAAGGGGATTAATTGGCTAAGTTGGATTGTGGGTAATGTAGGCACAAGGTTTTTGAAAAGCACTCGTATAACACTGGTGGACACATTACGGAAAGTTGAAAAGCAAATCAAATAAATTGACAGAGCAGAACAGAGGTATCGCCTTTTTTATTTCACACATTTTTCTTTTCAAAACCTGGTGCCCACATTACCCACAATGCAACTTAGCTACTGAGTGGTATCACTGCAGGCGTGTAATCAGATTCCATGCAGCCTCCTCCGGACACACAAAAGACTTTCCACTACTTTATTCACATACTGTAAGCAGCAGCACTCCCCAAGACCTGTAAACATACTTTAATGTGTAAAATTGGTGGAGTTACCCTTTAACAACATATGGGTTGAAAAGGAACAGTTCTGTCAAGGACATTTCTCCAAAATCAATAATAAACCTAACTTAGCTAATTATATTAAAAGACAGTTTCAGAACTTTGTATTTGAGCTAAATCACGTGATGCTTTCTTGGGGAAGAATTGTCTTTCTTGTTGAGAATTTCTACTCAGATTTACTTTCTACCATCACTGGTGTCCAGGTGTCCATTCCAGTCTCTCACCTTAGATAGCCAGGGGGCTACCAGTGACTACATGTTGAGAGTTTCACAGTGTGAATCCACTGGCTATCTTTTGAGAGGACTTTGGAACAATTTCCACCTGGAATGTCTGTAATGAGACTTCAAGATATTTCCAGCCCTGTGTGTTGCGACCAAAGCTGGTCTTTTCCTAACCCTAGCCAAATGGTTTTTGTGCCTAAACCTAAGCAAAGCACAGCATTGTCCCAACATAAAATACAAGACTTAACCTAAAGAAACATAAAGTTGCAGCATATCTGTGGTTTGCAGAAACATACATTGCCAACATTAATTCTTGAGACTGGGCATCCTTGCCTACAGCTAAATTCAAGTATAAATCATGACATTAATTCAGGACCACTTGTTAACAAATCTCATCTTGATGATGCTGTTGTGAACTAAACTAGAGGAGGGAATTCCAATGAACAACTTTGTGCAGGTTTAAATCAGGCAACTGTTATCAGACAAAAGGGGGAAAGTCTATATGCAGATTTGATAAGGCGCTTGGTACACAAGGGGCAATAATCTAACTTGAGCAATCTTACAGAGTGATAGCTTATCAGTGTTGGACTCTTTTCAGGCATTTTAGTCAAAGAGGGTGCTTTTCTTGTAAAATGTGTAACTTCTAAGCGTTACACAGTTCTGTGCAGCAGACTGCACCGCAGCACGCACTGTAATGTGTCCTGACATCAACTAGACATGGAGTGACAATCCAAACACTAAACAATAAAAAGGAGTTAGACATAATTATTACTGATACTTTGAGCTATGACCAGTTCATTTTTCATATCAGCGTTTGCACTGGATGACAGTGAGGTTATGTCGGATTACGACTGTGTTGATTTATGATCCATCTTAAGAGCCAACATAAAGCTTTTCACAACAGCGTTAAGAGAAGAGCATTTTGGTCAGTAATTCATAGAAGGGGAACTATAAAAAGCTGAACGCTCCAAGGCCTCAGTCTCCTGTAAACCTTCTAAACACACTGCAGGTCAGTCCACAAAACTTTGACAGCATAAACAAAGAATAAATACCTCAACACTCAGTAAAACATGTTCCAGTTGCTTGTTTTTTTACAAATAAAAAACATACAGTACTTGTTCATCTCTTTAGACAACCGCATATTGTTGTTTTATAGTATTTTCATATGTACATTTTCAGTAGTCGTTACATAGATAGTATTTCAGCACAGTTTAAGAACTTGAAACCACACAGGGGAACAGAGATGCATCAAAGAAAATCAATCTTTTGGCTTGTAGGTCAGTTCTTTCACCTGTATTTGCAAACCATTTCTGCTGGTTTGTTTTAGCTCTCTTATGTGATTGCCATATAGTAAAAGACACTGAGTAGTTGGAGTTCTGAAGGCCAGCTGCACTCATAATGCATGTAAGTTATGCCCTAAAGGATAAGGGTGGTAATATTATGTATTTTTCTTCGTGGAGCATCAAATGAGGATTAGTCAGCAGCTGAAAACAGTTTCTGACAAATACGCATAAACTGAAATTACAGATGTTTTGGGGAAAATAGGCTTTAAAAAACAAAACAATACAAATTTAAACATATATATTTGTGACCTGTTCTTAAAGCTAATGTGTTAGTCATGTTTCTGGCCAGCTGGGGAATGTAAGTCCAATATTAATTCTCTCTTTTAGTTCTGTGTTTTCACAAGAAATGCTTTATAACATTTGGCCAATTTTCTTTTTCTTTTAGCTCTGTTTTTTCTTAGGTGACCCTTTTAGCTTCTAACGCTCCATGATGTTTATCGGCTTATCATTAATTTTGTGTGTACTGTCAGCGTACCAGACCTTTTTTTTGCTGAAAAAAGCTGCAAACGAGGTGGATGAGAGCTGTTGTCCATAAAAAGCTGAACGATGCTTAAACGTTACATAGAGTTAAAGGAAACTGCAGAGTCAGGGGATAATACTTTGTGGGTTGATTGCTATGATCAACACCTTTCACATTACACATTGACCATTATCATTTGACCCGTCGTTATTAAAAACCATTGATTTGTGCAGCTTTAAAGATTGACATCTTCAATAAGAATCAACGATGATCGACGCTGAGTGCCACACAGTTGCATTGTCAGCAGTGCTGATGGATGGATTCATTTTGTTGCTTTTGGTCTTTTCATTGCATTTGCTGAAACTAAGAAAAACAATACAACACCAGCATCCAACCAACATTTAACACCTCTAACAGAAACATAAAGAAATGCTAATCTTAACTGGCTGCAAGTTCCCAGTCCAACTGTGGGCGTCTAACTGATGTGATGGGATTTCACTGCTTCAGAAAGCATGCTAAATGCTCAATCACAGTAGCTTGATGCAAGTGTGACCCGTTGCATTGCAATATGAAGATAATACCCAAACATTGTTCAACAGACTGCATTTATATCCATACTTAAGGCTCAGTACAGATACGTTCACAGCACACGGAATTATGTGTATTTCATGGACATGCTTCATAAAAATAAAATAAAAATAAGCATTCAATAAATAAGAACATTAAAGTATCACTGTACTGGCCTCTCATGCAGGACTTGCAGCCTGATGCGAAGGCTACTGCAACTGCATAAAGGCATATCATAGTGTGTTTTAACCCTTTACTCCAGGCTGGAAGATACAGTATATTGCATACATAAACCAGAAGGCAAACTCCTATGAAAGCCCACCAGCCAAACTATTGATTTCTTTTTTCTCATGTTTCACACATACAAAGGAAGCCTAGAGAACAGACAGACGCTGAAGCTATCAAGCGCATTGCTTTTTTTTTTTTTTTTTTAAACATTCACTTGGCAAACTAACATGTACTTCAGACTTTAGCAACAACACAGCGGCACAGCTTGAACTGAGGAGACTGTCGTTCTTCCTTGGCTGTCCTCGTTTGGACCCACAGTGTAAGGTGTCTTCCGGACCAAGTCATATAGAAGAGAAGCTGAGATGAGAGGTGCAATACCATTAAGGTCAAGCAGAACACAGTAGCATTAGTTTCACTCTCTGATCTGCCCCCGCTGTAGGACTATATCTCGTCTTTCCGTTGTATGACTCAGTTTGACTCAGGAGTGAATCTCCCTGGAAGGACTCAATCCTTCTGTCTGAAGGGGGAAACAGGAAAGGCTTCCATATAAATAAAGGTTTGATTATTGATCACATTGCTTTTCCTCTAATGCAGAGGCAGGGTATCAGGAAGCCATAACCTCTCTGTATCATAGTGGTGTAACCTCTCTGTCTGTAACAGTAACAATACAGATCTGACAGTATTAAAACAAACCCTCATTGAATGTAAGAATTAAACCCAGTAGCAGTATGAAGAAAGTTTCAACAACAGCAAAGCTTTTGTGGTGCCATCTCCAGGTTTGAAGGTAACACTGCCATTCAGCCATTTTAAAGGGGTCAGCACTTCACCCTGGATGCTAACAGTAGAGTGACATCCTACTCCGCCGCATGGCCTCGCTGATCAAATAGGCCGGGCTGATCTCCGGTTCCTCCGTCATCACCGCAATGTTCTGCCACTCTCCGCACTGATTGGATTTCTTGATGGTATCCACCACACAAAGAGCGTAAAGACAGTCCTCGAAGGTAGCAGCCATTGTCAGAGGCCTCCCGTCCCACGTCCTCCTGTCGTCTTGGTCTTGAAAGGCCTGCCGCACAGCCTGGATCATGCGGATCGTTCCCGTGAGATACGGGGACGGTATGTCACTGAAGGCCTTCTCTGGTAAAGAAGCCTTCTCGAGAGGTGTGGTGTCTTTGAGCAGGAGTTCAGGGCCTCCGCCACTTCCTCCACCCCCACTGTTCTTCTGTCCGTACAGGTCTGTCCCCATGACTGTTAACCTTCCGACTGTCCCCACAACGATCACCTCCTGCCGAAACTCTCCGGGCACGTTGAAGTTGAGCGTGACAGTGCAGCAGGCGCCTCCCTCCAGTACCATCTGGAACGTGCAGAAGTCGTCACTGGTGATCTGACGGATGCCCCGGATGTGATCCGTTTGTTTGACGAAGGTCTTGAGAAAGCCGTGGACTTTTGCTGCACGCTGACCAGTCAAAAACGTCAGCAGGTCGATGATGTAACTGCCCACCGAATGCAGACCACCTCCTCCCATCAGGTCATCGCAGCTCCAGTTGTATTTCTTCCCCAGGAGACTACCACTATGGACCTTTAGGGCAGAGAGGAGACATTGTGACATATTATTTTTGACGATGTGTTAGATCTTTTTTTACCTGAAGCTAATGGCAGATTAGCAGTTGTAGAACATTAACAGTTGTGGTAGAATCTGGGGTCAACTGGTTTTAGAAAGTCGCCAATGCGGCTAAAGCGTCTTTGAGTAAGACACTAGTGATTTCTTGCCTGCTGTGTGCCGGCTGCTCTCACTCAAAACTCAAGTGGAAGTTTAACATTGCTGTCATTATTATAAATGGTAACTGATAAGCAACTGAAAAATCACCATGTTATAAGACAAGCATTTGTAGTTTTTATCATACCTGGGCCTCACAGACCAGAAGCTCCCCGATGTACCCTTCCTCTAACAACTCCTTCATCCGAACAAAGGCCGGCAAGAAACGAAGCACATTTCCCATAATGCTCAGCAACTTGGGGTAGTACTGGGCTGCTGACATCATTCTGAAGGCATCCAGAGGCGTTGCTGTCCGGTCGCAGATGACATTCTTTCCAATACCTTATAAAAGAGAGCAGAGACAGTTGGGAATGAGCCAAGTGAGCTCTACTGTTTTGCTGGACAATTGAAAGGTTCAGACAGTTCTGTTTTCTCTTTACTGTCAATGTAAAGCTAAAGAGAGCAGTTAGGAAACTAGAGAGGACGAGTGTTCAGCCTTAGCTACATTGCAGACTTGTCTTGCAGACATAATATGAGCATGAAAAAGAAACAATGCAGAGCTGCAAATTGTGGCAACTCCCAGAATAGCTGACTCAAGATTCCTAAACCCTCTGGGCTCTCTCCTCTTAGTCATGGGAACTTTAAGGGTTCTTACAAAAAGAAGACACAACATACATACATAAACTGCATATATTATGGATAACAAGGTTAACAAGGAACATTGCTTTTCTTAAAACTTTTTTTCTCCTACCGACCTCTTTCAAATGCCATTTCGCTATCAAACAAAAAAAAGGACGCTTCTGCTCTGCCAGTCTGCACTTAGTATAATATCAGTATTAGTAGTAGTATGTATAAGTGTATTAAATGAGCAGCAACAAGAGCAGCAACTTCACTGCTGGACGTTAATTACATTTGGGGCATCATATGATATCAGAGAGGGGGATGCATCATTGAAATACATCAAAATTCGAGACTGTTTTGTTGTGTTAGCTAGCTTGCTAGTTAGTTACCAAGACGTCAGTAAAGTTGTAGTGATTGTTGTATGCTAATTATAAAGAAAACGATCCTTTCACTGAAAAGACATAGTTCTCTCGCCATGTGGCCCGAACAACACATCGCTCTAACCCAAATGAACGGACATCCTACCCTTACGCATGAGCATGCAAGAGGCAGGGCTAAGGGACAGGGAAAATGATTGTATCAGGATTGGGCAAAATAATGACAAATAATCAGGGAGTCTCCTTTTGGATGTTGTTGCTACCCAGCTAAATTGAGCAGATTAATGTTAACATTCAAACTGATTTCCAGAATCAAAACACAGAACCATAAAACAAAAACCAGAATGCTAACTCATCCAAGGACAAAATCTGGATCCCTGAAAGCAATTAAGAAGGGTTTTAATGTTGGCCGGGTGGAAGCTGAAAAGACAAACACAGAAGGTGCAGGAAAGATGGACGAGGAGAGAAAGAGTTTGTAGTCAAGGTACGAAACCTTATTAAAATAACTTTGGGCACACTAAAGGTCCACTGGTGCCAGCAGCAAGCAAACACAACAGCGAGAAGACAGACCCTGACGTGAGGAGAAGACAGACAGAAACACTTCTCTGTTATGGCATTCCTTTTTACTGGACAGTGGACTGGAAGCAGACAGATGGGAGCCAGTGAATGTCATGCAAAATGGATCATTTACTGGATCTGAACCCGACCCTCCAATGTCTGTTGCCGAGAATTAGATCATTTTCATTTTTGATCTGTTGATTATTATTCTCAATTAACAGATTGTTCATTCAAGTCCTAGATTCTCAGGATATACAGAAAATACCCATCATGGTTTTCTAATTTCAGCAATTCTTAACATTTTCAAAAGGAAGGCTGTAATGCAAAATGCAAATATATGGTCACAGAGTATCACAGAGAGAGCTTCATTGCTGCCTCTACACCTCTGGAATATGAGCATACTCACTGCAAGCATGAGCTATGCCTAAAGTGAGCAGCTCCTGTGTCCTCAAGTGACACAAGCTAAATGCTAAAATACAATATAATCAGAGCACGAGAAGATAAGACACATTAAGTCCGTAGCTAACGTTAGCCTCGCTCTGTTTGAGCCTGTCCACTAAGTGGAAGAGCTGGAATGCTTCCCATTGAAAGAAGGAAAGCGGTTATGCACCTGCATTATCAGGAGTGGTGAGGTTACCAGACATGCATTTGCCAAATCGACATCTTAGGCCTGACCCTTCAAGTTTTTCACATGTTAAAACTGAAGAAGAGAACCCTCGTCACTCTAACAGGAAGGGGCAGCTGTGAGCTTTATGAGGTAGAAGGTTTCAAGGACCATAAGTGAGAAGACCAGATATTGTCTACAAATATAGATGTTATAGTTATTCTGCCTAACGCTGGGTCGGATTCTGACTTACCCAGGTTGGTTCTGAGGTTGAATTGAGTCTCACAGCCTGAAGAAGGAACTGCTCTGTAGTGTGGCGGTACAGCACTTAAACGTTTACTTTGTTTAACCATCATCATATTAAAGGTATCAATCTTACGTAGCCACAAATAGACACAGACGCATTTGTACCCGCTTTAACTTCCCCACCTCTGACAAACAATCTGTCATGAGCCACCGTGAGCTACTGGCCATTGCAAATCAATAAATTAATGTATTTCAGAGCTTCTGAATTACCCTTCTCACTTGTAAGACGAGGAATGTGTCATTCGTTTGAAACGTTAGTCATGTGAGAAAAGTCTGAAAACACAGGACTGATATTGGTTTGCAAAACCTCACAGCTGTTAAGGCAATTACTACGTCTAAGTCACACATGATCAGCAGGGAGTCAGACAAAAAGTATATGTACACACAGTCTAGGCCGGGGCATTACTCAACACACACATCGACCGAACCCCTGGAGAGTGAAGCGGCATGCTGCTTCCCTCCCAGTCCTGGCTGAGGGTTGTGGGTGGAAGGGCTGATTTGGAAGTGAAACTTCCCATGCTAATCTGCCATTAGCTTCCATCGTACAGGCCAGGAAATTAATCCTTCTGACCCAGTTCTGAGGAGCGCCGTGGGACACTCAACCCCTGCCGACACACAAAGTCAAGCAACAACAGTGCACCACCGTCCCCTTCTTTTTGGCAGATACATCCACAAACAGATATTGGAAGGTTGCTTTGTCCAGGGTAAGGCCCTTCTGGGTAAATGCTAAATGCTGGTGATTTCTTTGGCACTCATATTGAGTTTGGTGTCTTTATACAACAATAGCTTGGCTAGCTGTTAAAATGCCCAAAGGAAGATTTCACTCAATTTCACCCACAGCTTTTCTCTTCGCGATTTGCCCCAAAATACATTCACACAAGTCTCTTCAGCAAGGTCGGCAATCAGAATTATTTAAGCTATATAAGACTGGAGATGAAAGAACTTTTGTTTTGCAAAATCATTTCAAGTCATGTCTTTATTGAGCCGTCACCTCAGTCTCTTGAGTGTCACCTTAACACGGATGCAAACGGCTCCGGCTCAATCGACGATGACCTTTCGCTCCACACGTGCAAAGCTCTGAAAGGTCGAGGCTGGCTTAGACAGGTGAGCCTGTTGAGCCATCAGAGCTGGTGAGCCACAGCCTCCCTCTGACAGCGAGAGGATGGATTGTGTGTCCATGTGCTCACCTGATTACGGATGCAGCCACAGCACATTACCAACAGCTGCTGCAGGAAACCAACATTTGGGAAAGAGACTGACATTGGAGTAAAATGACATCTGACAGAGCACAGCAGAGAGAAGGAGTAGACAACAGAGAGAGAAGAGTACACTAAAAAAAAAAAAAAAAAAAGGGGGGGGGGGGGGGAGGGGAAAAAAAAAAGGGAAAAAAAAAAAAAGGGAA
>OMLP01009890.1:14493-45536 GCA_900302685.1 Spondyliosoma cantharus | reverse complement strand
GCATGCAGTTTTACCTGTTTTAATGCTTTACTTGGTAATCTATAATTGTTAAACCATCACCAGGCCTGCCGTGGAGACAAGGATGATGATCCAGTGACTGTCTGTGCTGCTGGGGACAGTGATCTACGCCATACAGACCTTCCCTGCTGGGGCTGATTTCATCACGTGCTACTCTATGATGAAGGGTGAGCCAGCTGGGATGTTTAAAACTCTTTACCTGCAATTTAGGTTTTTTGTTTCACACTTTAATGTAACAGTAATCCCACCAGAATCTTACAATATCAGTTTTGCTGTTCAGTCACTCACTAATCATCCTGTCCTGTCCCCTGTGTTTGTTCAGGTTACATTTCTGCCCGAAACTCATGAAAAGGCTCCTGGTACATCCAGGATCTGTGTGAGCTGCTTGGAAAGTGTTGACACTCACTTGAGTTCACAGAAATACTCACATGGGTCAACAGCAAAGTGTCCACTAGGAGTAGACACAGTGAAAACAGTGAAGTCAATGGCAAGAAGCAAAGGCCCTGTGATGCTTCAGTGCTCACCAAGAGGCTCAACTTCAAACCAAAACAGTAACAGTTTCAGACCTCAGGCCTGAAATCCAGTGTAGATTAGGATGTTTACCATCCTAATCTCATGCTCTGCCAACCTTAATCTCACTCTTATTGTTTAGGATTTATTAAATGCTTGGAACTGAATATTTCGAGCTGCTTTAGCCCAGGGGAGAGGCAAGACTAAGAGCGATTTACAGAACCAAAGAAATGGCCAAGAAAGAGCTGCAGCACCTCGCTTGTAACAGGGAAACTGGAAAACACATCTGGTGGCAGAGCCTCAACCCATTGGGCCCAGGCAGGCTACATGATGGAAGAACGACATGATAGTGGTCGCTGATTATCCTGTTTTTCCTTCACCACTGGGGGTTTTCATACCAGGCAGGGATGCAGCCAGTAAGGAAACTCTCAATAGTGCTCCTATAGATGTTGCAGATAATCCCGGGGTCCCTGTTGAACCTCCTCATCCAGCAGAGTTGTGGTTAGTCTAGGTCAGTAGTCCCACTGAGTCCCTCTCCGTGTCACTCCACAATCAGCTTCCTTGTTTTGCTGACGTTGAGATGGATGTTATTGTCCTGGCACCAGGATGAATGTGAATTGTAAGGGGATCAGTTAATGAAGGTTTTGATGAACTGCGCAAACCACTTTATGATTGTGGAGGTCACGTGGGCAGAGGGCATTAGACTTTCTGGGTGCAGGCCGGGACAATGGTGGTCCTTTTGAAGCATATGGAGACTACAAACAGCAGCAAGAGGTTGAACATGTCTGTGCCATCCAAGTGCATTGCATGGATTGGTCCTTTTGAAGGATCTGCACACGTCTGACCTGGATATTACAAATCAGAAGGGGTTTGCAGGATGGCAAAATTGGACCATTTTACATTTACATTTAGGGCATTTAGAAGACGCTTTTGTCCAAAGCGACTTACAATAAGTACATTGGGGAATTGGGAGGGAGTCATGCTATGCGGGGTCGAGGTGAAGTCTGAACAAATGAGTCTTCTGTCTTTTGCGGAAGGTGGAGAGCGATTTCGCTGTCCGGACATTGGTCGGGACCAGACATGTTTGTCACGCCCACGTTTCCTGCGGAATCATGTTCCAAATTATGTGTGCCAGTTTTGAGCCACAGCCATTCTGCTGTCTGGGAAATGTGCCAGAGATAAGATTCTTGAGTGTTTAAAAAAAAAAAAAAAAAAACTTAAACAACTCCATGGAGGAGGCAGGGTTTGAAGAGTGTCCCCCCCTTTTTGTGTCTGTCTTTGTCCATACTTTCTGACAATAAAGGCTAAATGCCCGAAAAGTAATCTTAAAGTAGTGCAGGATATATGATTGCTGAAATTCTCCCTAAGTTGCCAACAAACGTTGTATGGATGTCTTAATTGCGCAATGACAGACTGGTATGTTGGTTCCTTTTTTTAAAAAGAGAAACGAAACAGTACGCCCACTTGTAGAACCTTATATCCAGGGTAGCTATGCAGAATTTGTCCCAGTCATGGAATAGTGGACCATCTCTTTACAACACAAGTATGGGGTACCAGGGCCGTTGCTACAAGCCATCTGGTTATATATAACAAAAGTCAAAGAGGTTTTCAGTAGTCCTGGCTCTGCCAGGTTTGCCGACCGTGTCCACCATTCTTTTTGATAGGATCTCAATGTGCGCCCAAGGGAAGGACTGGTTTGACTGGCTTAGTCTGTGTTATGTACATATGATATGGTTCTGTTGGCATCACTAGACCGTGACCTCCAGTAAACACCGGGAAGGTTTGCAGTCGAGTCCAAAGTGGTCGGGATGAGTGTCAGCCAGAAAAGGATGGATTGTTCCCTTCCAGGTGAGAACGAGTTGCTGCCCCAAATGAAGGAGTTCAGATATCTCAGGGTATTGTATATGAGTAAATGGAGCATGAGACTGACAGGAAGACTTGTGATGCATCAGCATCGATGTGAGCATTGTGCCAAGAATTAATTGTTGAATGTCGCAAACAAGGAAGTCCTTGCTGTCGATCTTTGACTGACTGACCTGGGAGCCTCTTGTGTGTTTGCTTGTTACGTTCGACCAATGAAATTCAGAGCAAGATACAGGGCGAGATAAATTTTGGCTTATCCCAGGTGGACTGACAAAGCAAATTCATTTTCCAGTCGTGGCAGTCAGAGTGAACCTGCAGGCATGTCTAACAAAGATGAAGGTAATGACTTTACAAATATGTTTAAAAAGAGTTGTAGACGCATATGTTGGTGCTTTTTTTAATTTAGATAAGGAAATACAAAGACATTTAATTTCTAATTTCTAGCATCACCACTGTGTTTACAATCCTTTAACTGTGTTCTTACACAAGTGCTGTCATGAGTTTTCTTTCACTTCAGTCAGTCACCAAGTTTGTGCAACACATGGAGTTTTTTTTTTATATCATTTGACTTCTCTCAATGTCAAGATTTAACCGCTCTTTCCTTACCAGGGAGTGTTGCTACAGACAGCGCAACAGCAACAGACAGTACGGGTGAGGACTTTACACTAAGCTACATAATGTTTTTAAAACTTCTTTCTTGGGAATTTATAGAGGAGAGATGAGGTTGTCAGAGCAAAGGTGAAACGAACAGGATGAAGTTGTTAAGACACCAGGTTGTATTGCCACTGAAGTCATTTTACAGTGAACAAACAGAAACAGATCAGCAACATGAAGGAATCAAGAAAGTTTGAGTTAATGATTAATCTCTGTACTTTGGCTTTGCTGGTGATAAATGACAGCTCAGCTGAATCTACACCTCTATAAAACCAGTCAAAACGAAACTGAACATTAAGACCTTCATGAAAGATGAACTTACTGGAAGAATGTTGTAATAAACTTCTTTAATTGAGTGTATAAACGTGTGTATAGACTTTGTGTATTAATTTTAATTAATTTAAAATTATATATATATATATCAAAAAATATATTGATTTTTTTTATTAATTTAACATAAATATTGACTTTTACACGTACATTCCTTTTTGCATTTGCATTATTTTTTTCATTCATTTTATTTTTTGCATTGATGCTCGGTTTATTCATGTATGTGTTGTTTTCTACAGCATTCACGAAGAACCAGACAGAGACTGATGCCTTCATCAGAAGGTAAACTTCTTCTTTTTGTTTGTGTGGTTGGATCAGCTGGAAATTCTCTACTCCCCCTGGTCCAGTACTCACCTCATATTGTGTTTTTGTACTATGTTTTCATTATTAAACAGCTCTTTGGGTTCTCTGGGGGAGTACAAGATGGACAACAAACGACGAGGCCGTGCGCTCATCTTTAACCAGGAGCGCTTCTTCTGGCGCCTGGAATTAAACAAGAGGCACGGAACCAATGTTGACCGCGACAACTTGGAGATGAGGTATCACTTCCCAGCTTGTTGCTGAAGAAGGAACACTTTTTTAGTTACTAAGAGTTTTTCCATGTCTTTCATACTTAATGAACCCTCTTTTTTAGACTGAAAGAGCTCAACTTCGAAGTGGAGACTCACAATAACCTCAAACAGATGGAAGTCTTAGATAAAATCGGTGAAGGTAAGCACATGCATGATCACTTGAACTCGAATGACCGTGAACAACAAGATAACCATGTCAGAACCAACACGTGACATGCTTTAGTACGGTCACTTTTACTTCTTCAGACTCCAATCTAACAAATACCTGATGTCCCACCAGCTGCAGAGGACGACCATTCAGACGCAGACTGCTTTTTGCTCGTCTTCCTGAGCCACGGTGAGAATGCTCATGTCTGGACCTACGATGGAAAGATCAGCATTCAGGATATCACCTCCAAGTTCAAAGGAGACCAGTGCAGCAGCCTTGTGGGAAAGCCAAAGATCTTTATTTTTCAGGTACATGTAGACAAAAATCAAAACCTGGTTAAATCCTTCAGAATATGGGAGCATGCAGTTTTACCTGTTTTTAATGCTTTACTTGGTAATCTATAATTGTTAAACCATCACCAGGCCTGCCGTGGAGACAAGCCTGACAATCCGGTGACTGCCTGTTCTGCCGGGGCTGGTGAGTCGAACACAAACGATGTGACGATGGACGCCAGCGCCCTGTATACCCTCCCTGCTGGGGCTGATTTCATCATGTGCTACTCTGCGGCTGAAGGTGAGCTAGAGATGTTAAAACCTGTTAAAATTCATTGGACGCCATTATCTTTCTACATCAGAGACTCTGACATGGCAGCCTTTTGATTGACAGCTCATTTGAGTGACTGATGCTTCATGTAGCCAATTAGATTGCAAGTGTTTTCTTTTCTTCTTTGAATAGGCTGTTTATCCACCTAAGCACTTTTTCTTGACAAATTTACATAAAATGAGTGTAATATAAGGAAATAAAGAACTATAATGAGTTTTTGCTGCTGTTACTCTCAAGCAGGGTTATTTTGAGTTCACAAGGATAATTTTACATACATTTCCAGGAATAAGAACAGGTTAAACTCCTGTTCCTGTTGTAACATGATGGGACATTTTACACTTCATTTGATTCAGTTGATACCTTGAAGATATAGCAGTAATCATACTTAGAAACTAGAGGGAATTATTTCAGATGTATGAGTCACTTTTAAAGTCCTTTTACCTGTCCAGTCAATAACTTTCCTGTCCTGTCCCCATTGTTGTTTCTTTTAGGTTACTATTCCTTCCGGGAGACCGCAAACGGCTCCTGGTACGTCCAGGATCTGTGCGATCTGCTTCAGAAGTTTGGGGACTCACTTGAATTCACTGAGTTACTCACGTGGGTCAACTGGAAAGTGTCGATGAGGACAGTTGAGTGCAGTAAAAACCAAAAAATCCACGGGAAGAAGCAAGTACCTTGCTTTGCTTCAATGCTCACCAAGAAACTCCTCTTCAAACCGAAAAAATAAAAGTTTCAGGCCTCAGGCATGAAAAGAGCTTGTTTTATGTCCCCCCTTACGTATAAACAAGTGCAATAACAACATATGCAAAATAAAAGGAACAACTTGTGTTTTTACGCAAAAAACAAATTGAATCCTTCCAGCCTTAAGAAATCACTTCATTACTAACACTTCATGTCAGTCACATTTGTAGTTTCAATTAATTATTTGTTTTTCTTTTTCTTTAGTGTTTGCTAGTTTATTTTCACCGTTTGTCTCAGTTTTGACTGCCTGTTTAATCCAATGTAAAGTACCGTGGCACCAACCAAAAATTGCCAAATCCTGCAGTTGACATTTTAACTTAACAAACCAAAAAGACAGGAGTTGACATATCTGGTGACCTTGAACTGGGAAATGTTCCTCTGACTAAACATTGTCTCATTGTCACAAACATGCTGTTTGTGTTAATGGTCACTAGTGAATTCATTTCTGTGCTGTTTTTTATTTAATTTTAGCCGTGTCACATGATCTACAACTCAGGAACTTAGACTGACTCTGTGTTTTTTGTCATTTCACTGTTGTGACTGTGCGTGTATAATCAAATCTGTGTGACTATTCACCAATAAAGTGATCATGTTTGATCAAGGGTGCATTAAAGACTGACAACCCAACACGAGATGGATTCCTGGATAGTTGGCCACTGTTATTTCAGAAATTCTTTCGTCTCCTTGTATGTTTTAGATAAATACAAAAGGAAATAGTTCTGTTGAAGCACAAGTGCAACCTACAGGAAAAGATAACTTTCAAGAATTTATTTGGGACTCATGGACTGCGGTAATTGAATAAGACAGCGATGTCTGTTTCTGCAGCGTCTAAAACATTTGTTGATTTCCCTTCATGAAATATATCACAGAGAGGAGAATACACTGGGTAACCTGTGTTCAACCATCCTTAATTTATTGACAATTATGTGTGTAACTTGTCTTCATAGACAAAACCATCTGTCCTATAAGCAACTTCTTTCCACACAGAGGCTCTCAGAGTGGAGTCACTTGGGTTCACATTGATGCTTCATCCAAAAGATGACATAAAGCCTTTCTTTCATGTATTTTAAGTTGATGTTGTGAGAAAAGGGCACTGAAATACAGGGTTGACTAGGAAGTTTAGCTCTCCTAATCTCACTTTTATCGTTTGAGCTGCGGCACCTCGCTCGGAACAGGCAAACTGGGAGCAACATCCTGGAAGGAACCCTTTAAGTGGCTTTTTGAAACATGCAGGGACTCCAGACTGTGGCAGTAAGAGGCTGAGATCACATGTGAGATATTCAGAACTTCCATGTGACCCCATAAGGTTAACACCTCTATAAGAAAGGGCTTCCAGGGCCTACTATATGTTAAAACCATCGCTTTTCTGTCAGGCCAGAGTTACAGGGACCAGTTTCACAGCACAAATTGCTATGCCGAGCTTGCTTAATGGATCTGAATCCAATGGAAAATGTCTTGATGGAAGAAGCTAATCTAATGGGTTATTTGGGAATTTACATTTAGCAGACACTTTTATCCACAGCAACTTACAGTAATTCATACAATGATGGCGGTGGTACCAGCAAATCAGGAGCAGTTTGGGGTTCAGTATCTTGCCCAATGTTCAGGGGGCTGGTACCAGATCGTCTGTCGATGAATGATGCATCGGGGAAACGGAGGAAATCCTGGTGTTTCAATTTTGACAGACAGAACGTAAGAGCCCATCATATTCTCAGGTCAGCACACTGAGCCAATGAGATTGAGGAGGAGGCGCTAGATCTTGGTATATCTGTGTTTGGAATGAGGAGGAAAAAATCACTTTTCATCGTGGTTGGAGTGAACACAGCCTGTGAACATGCCTAACACAGCAGAAGATGGAGGTGAAGGTAACAACTTTACACACGTGTTTTCAAATAAAACTAGACATAAGTTGTGAACTCGTGCGTATGGAATTGTAAAAGTTAGAAAATTAAATGCAATAACGACATTTTCAAAGCGATTTAGGCCGTCACTGTCATTCAACTTTACAAAATGCCAGGACTTGCCTGTACTCTCCCAGGAAGTGTCGCCACAGACCGAAGAACAGCCACAGATGGTGACGGTGAGTTCTTTGAAATAAGTTACATAATATCTGTTAAAGCTTGTGTATTATAAGTTTGAGAGGAGAGGAAAACATATGTGCTCTTCTCAAAGCAAAAGCAAAACAAACAGGATAGAGGGTTAGTCATTATCGTAAACCTCCTCCCTAGACTGGGAACACGATTTTGATATTGCCCTGTCATACTTTGTCATATAGAAACTGATAAGCATGGAATGTTAAAGGTGCTTTTTCCCACATTATTCATGGTATTAATCAATGAATTAATGCTTAATGCCATCCTGTCTAAGTTTGATTTACTTTGGCCATGCTGGCAATAAATGATTCTGCTTTGGAAATGACCACTGAGTTCAATCTACACCACACTACATTGCTAAACCACTCTAAAGAAACTCAAAGTCATAACAGCCATGAAAGTGAGGACATGAGACTGTTTTATTATCTGATTTTAAAAAAAATCAGAAAAATACCAATCTAGTCATCAAACACCCTGAGCTGCTGCCTTTAACACGCACGCCTACATATCTGTAATGTGGGGTATGAAGGTGCCACTTTGGGGCTCTGTTCTTTAGCAGGACATTCAACCATCTATTCTGAGTATTTATGATCTTAAAAAAGTTGTAAAGTCAGACTTTTCAGTGCATTATATTCTATAATGTGGAGGCATATTCTATGTTGATGCATGGTTTATTCATGTATGTGTTGTTTTCTACGGGATGCACGAAGAACCAAACAGAGACTGATGCCTTCATCCGAAGGTAAACTTCTTCTTTTTGTTTGTGTGGTTGGATCAGCTGGAAATGTTCTACTCTCCCTGGTCCAGTACTCACCTCATATTGTGTTTTTGTAGGAGACAAGTGCAGGAGCCTTGTGGGAAAGCCAAAGATCTTTATATTACAGGTACATGTAGACAAAGGTCAAAACCTGGTTAAATCCTTCAGAATATGGGAGCATGCAGTTTTACCTGTTTTAATGCTTTACTTGGTAATCTATAATTGTTAAACCATCACCAGGCCTGCCGTGGAGACAAGGATGATGATCCAGTGACTGTCTGTGCTGCTGGGGACAGTGATCCGGACACAGATGACGTAGTGGATGACTACGCCTTACAGACCCTCCCTGCTGGGGCTGATTTCATCATGTGCTACTCTACGGTTGAAGGTGAGCCAGCTGTAATGTTTGAAACTCTTTACCTGCTCTTTACGTTTTTTGATTCACACTTTAATGTAACAGTAATCCCACCAGCATCTTAAAATATCAGTTTTGCTGTTCAGTCACTAATCATCCTGTCCTGTCCCCTGTGTTGTTTGTTTAGGTTACGTTTCTGTCCGAAACACCCAAAATGGCTCCTGGTACATCCAGGATCTGTGTGAGATGATTGGAAAGTATGGGCACTCACATGAGTTCACAGAAATACTCACATGGGTCAACAGCAAAGTGTCCACTAGGAATGTATCTAGTAGCAACAGTGAAGTCAAAGGCAAGAAGCAAATGCCCTGCTTTGCTTCAATGCTCACCAAGAAGCTCCAGTTCAAACTAAAACAGTAACAGTTTCAGACCTCAGGCATAAAATTAGCTGGTTAAATATTATTCAGCGTCCTTTAGGGAGATTTTTGACAATTTGTAGTGAAAAAATATCTGCTGACTAAAGTACATTTCTTGGCTGGGTAAAACATGACCTGATTCATAGAGGTGTTTTCAGGTTGACTCTGTATTTCTGTCACCTTCCTTCTTCTAAGTATACTTTGTATACTAAAACACGACTGTTTTGCTTCCAATAAAGTGATTATATTGAATGAAAAGTGCTTTTTTTGTGTGCTCATGATGTCTACATGTCACCTGTGCCCTGATTGTGTTCACACATACTAATCCTCTAAAATCACCCAGGGTTATTATTAAGTGTCTACCAGCAGTGAGTAAAATCACAATGCAAGAGATTAAGATGTCCATAATGAGAGCATAAACCAGGCGGATACCAGATTTGACTTTTTAGGTCAATAGTCATCAGTATCTTTACTCCTCAAAGGTATAATTGGCCTCATCAACAAGACTGTGAACGCAACACACAACTATATGGATTATTGATACCTAGACAGCCGGTCACTGTTATTTTAGAAATAATTTCATTCAGTTGTCACACATGCAATTTAAACATGTCAGCAAGGTGGACTGAAATTTTTTAACTAGTTAGTTATCACTCACCCTCATGACGATGGAAAGACAAGCGAAGTTTTGCAGTCCCCAAAACACAACACCGGACGAGCAGTCTGGAGCCATTTTATGTTTTTTATGGGTTGTTTCTCTGCGTTTTTAAAACAAGTCCCCATCTACTTCAGTTGTTTCGGTGGAATATTGCAACACTGTTTTGTTGTGGAGCTCCAGAAATGTTTTGTGGGCTCCGAAACTTCATCCGCCTTTCCATCAGCATGAATGCGAATAGATAATGAGTTTTGGGTGAACTTATCCTTTCAGTGTCTGAACCTGTTGCTGAGGCTTGAGCCAGTTGGTAGGTAGAGCCAAAGGTAGAGGACTATGGCGGCATAAAATTTAAGATAGCGTCTTACAATATCTTATCAAATAAACGAAACGATCCCTGCTGTAATTCAAAGATATATAGGAGAGTTACACAGTGTGCTTGTGCATGAGTGTATAAATGGTTGTAAAATCCAGCATGTCCAGCAGAGGGCAAGATTGAGCTGCTGATATAAATCTGTATACAGTAACCAGGGGATCAGAGTGACCCTAGTTGACAAGTTATTCTTCAACACCAACGAGCTTATCTGGTCTGTAATAAACAAAATCCTAATATCTGAATTGGTCTGATGGTGCTTAGGTTTTAACGTGATAACAGTAGCCAACTTTATTAGCATCATATTAACCATATTAAGTCCACAATGTCTCAAATATGTGTGATTATCCCTTTATAAAGTGTGTTAAATACTTGTGAACTACCACACATGGAAGGTGGTGCAGTGGTCAACTCACATGTGACAATGCTGTGAAGAAACCCTGTGTTAAACTGCCATGAAATAAAAAAAAAACTACTTTTATTGATAACTGTGTCAGCTGCCATCTCAGACATTTCTGTATGAACTATGTCGGCTATCTTGAAAGCAGCATCCTTACATACACAGTAAAAGACAACAGGTGATGTTTAAATGGGATCCCATTGAGCCCCCCATCCAAAAGATGAAACATTATTCTTCTATCGTGTATTTTTTTAAGATTACGTTGTAAGAAAAGCAACTGAAATAAATTAAGGATTAGATGTTTATCTCTCCTAATCTTCGGCTATACCAACACTGATCTCACTTTTACTGATTCATTAAATCCCTGTACTTTAATTTTTGACGAGTCGCTGTTGCAATGTGACAAACACGGAAGTCCCGACGGTTGACCTTTGACTGACAGACGCGAGGACCAATCGTGTTCTCCGCGCGTCACACTCGACCAATGAGATCGAGGGTGGCGGGGGGGAGGAGCTAAATCACGTCTCATCGATGCTGCCGATTGACGAAGCAGTTTATTTTTCCTAGTAGTGGCACTCGGAGTGAGCCTGTGAACATGTCCAACGCGGCTGAAGACGGATGTGGAGGTAACAACTTTACATGTATATTTTTAACTGAAAGGTAGAGGGACGTTATGGACACCAGCGCATGGCGGTTTAAAAGTTAGACAAATAAATACAAACACTTTTAGTATCACGAGTGAAGCTGTTAACTACTGTTGACCATGTTCTTGTATAAGCACTGACACGCCTTTACTATAAGTCGTCTTTCTGTAAAGTTAGTCACCAAGTTAGTAGCTTTTTAATGCCGTTTAGCTAGTCTCAATGTCATTGTTCTCTCTCTCTCGTCTGCCCCAGGAAGTGTTGCTAAAGGCAACAGGACAGCAACAGACAGGGCAGGTGAGTGCTTTACATTGAGTTACATGCTTGTTTCAGTTAAAGCTAATGTCTCTGTGACTTTTCACTTTGATTTCTTATCAAAGCAAAAGTGAAACAAGCAGGATAAAGTTGTAAAGACATTGCAAAGTGAAGCCAAAGTACAGCCAACTCAAATAAGGAGAGATTAATCATCAGCTAAAACTGCCTTGATTGGAGAGATTATTGTGTACACATGACATCATTGTCCCATATTCCATGTAATCCTTTGTCACATAGAAAGTGACCAGTGTGGGATTATAAAGGTGCTTGTTTTTTTGGCTGGAGTGAGAACTCAGGTGTTGTGAGCGTCAAGGATGAGGCGCCCAATTGTAATATTAATCCAGTATACATTCTTTGTTTTCCTACACACACCTAGCTCAGATGAATGCAATATAAGACAACAGCCCTGCAGTAAATCCACGCTCCCTGAGGGTTAAAATGTTCAGATGCTTTTTCAGAGAGGCGTTAATTTAATTTTATGGTCACAGAAGCCTTTGTGCTACTGTGGAGTGTCATTGTGACACACTATTTTGTCCATTCAGGTTGTATCACTCTAAATATAAGAAACACCTCTCAGTGTTCGGTGTCCACAATGACTGCTACTGTTTGAAAGACTTTTTGAGTGAAACTAAACATGATGAACTTCCTGAAAATGCGTATTTATGGCAGGACTGTTGTGTAAGACGGCACTAGTTTTAGCCGCGTGCATGAACAGAAAAGCACAACACAAGCAAAGACGCGTCTGTATAAAAAGTGGGATACCACCTGTGCAGCTGGCTTTTTATCACACTGAGTCAGATCTACCACATCTGTAGGGTGGGGTGTGGAGGTGTCACTTTTGGCCTCTGTTCTTTTAGCAGCCTTTGCCATCTTTCTCCACCTGTCACCCAGCTATTGAAGGCCATGAGGACTCTAAGCTGATTGAACAATGGCTGCTTGACCCCACACCGGCAGCAGTGGAGCAATTCATGCACCTGTAGTTGTACTGCTTAACAAAAAAAGCCTGAAAAGCTCAATCCTCCTGTGTATTTTCAGCAACTTCAGTCACATAGTGTTTGTGATCTTTAAAAAAGCTGTAAAGCCAGACCTTCCTATGCATTGTTTAGCAACTATATTATACATTGTTGCGTTGTTTATTCATGTGTGCGTTGTTTTCTACAGCATGCACGGAGAACCTAACAGAGACCGATGCCTTCATCAGAAGGTAATCTGCCTCTTCTTGTTGGTTTGTTTCCACTTCCCTCTGGTCCACTAGCCACCTAATGTTGTGTTGATGTGCTTCTTTTTCATTATGAAACAGCTCTTTAGCTTTGGATCCGGCAGAGGAGTACAAGATGGACAACAAGCAACGAGGCCTTGCACTCATCTTTAACCAGGAGCGCTTCTACTGGCGCCTGGGTTTAAATGACAGGCATGGGACCAATGCTGATCGCTACAACTTGGAAAAAAGGTATAATTTCCCAGCCCGTTGCCGGAGGGGGAGCACTGCGTTATGTATAAAGGAGAACTTGTCTGTACTTGTTCAGTGACTGTGTCTGGATCTTTCCTGTGGTAACATTTGTAAGAATTACCTGTTCATTTCGTTACATGCTGAACTTTTTTTCACCTCTCTTTTTAGACTTAAAGAGCTGAACTTTGAAGTGAGGGCTTATGACAACTACAAACAGACGGAGGTCTTAGACAAAATCAGTGAAGGTAAGCACAGGCACCCAAATGACTAAAGATATATTACAGCAAGCCCTTTCAACACTTTATCGGAGGGGCTGACTAGAAGCAATTTAGTTTTCACCAGTAGAAATGACTTTTCAACATGTCCAAATCTCTTTTTAACTAGTTTTGGATTATGGATATGTCTGCTTGGAATTCTGATTAGTCTAAAAGCAATTATTGATATCGACAATTGCCAGTAAAGCTGTTGAGTAAATGTTAAAAGGGCTTGCCATAGATATATTCAGGACGCAGCTCTACAAGATCATTACTGTAGTTTAAATGCTTCACTGTTTCCTTGTTGTCCTGCAAAGATAACTATCAGATCCAACATGCGACATGCTGTAGAACGAGACACTTGTTTAACAAATACCTCATCTCCAGCCGCAGAGGCCGACCATTCAGACGTAGACTGCTTCTTGCTCGTCTTCCTGAGCCACGGCGAGAACGATCAAGTTTACACCTACGATGGAAAGATCAACGTTCAGGATATCACCTCCCTGTTCAAAGGAGACAAGTGCAGGAGCCTTGTGGGGAAGCCAAAGATCTTTATATTACAGGTACATGTAAGCAAAAACCTGTTCAAATCCTTCAGAGTTAATGCTTTGCTGGAAATCCATGATTTTTTTTTTTAACCGTCCCTAGGCGTGCCGCGGAGACAAGCATGATGATCCAGTGACTGCCTGTGATGCCGTGGACAGCGAGTTGAAGACAAATGAGGTGGTGGTGGACGCTTGTGCCGTACAGACCCTCCCTGCTGGGGCTGATTTCCTCATGTGCTACTCTGTGGCTGAAGGTGAGCCAGCTGAGATGTTTACTCTTAATCTGCTCATCTTGTAACAAGATGGGTAGGTTCACATTTCATTTGAGTCAGTTGATGCTTTGAAGATATGAACAATTAACCCCTCTTTGAAACTTTAAATGTCACTTTTGAAGTCCTTACTTCTGTTCAGTCAACTATCCTATCCTGTCCCTTGTGTTGTTTAAGGTTACTATTCCCATCGGGAGACCATAAACGGCTCCTGGTACGTCCAGGATCTGTGTGAGCTGCTTCAGAAGTTTGGGGATTCCCTTGAATTCACTGAATTACTCACGCTTGTCAACAGGAAAGTGTCGATGAGGAGTGTCGGCAACAGTAGCGACCGAAATGCCATCGGGAAGAAGCAAGTACCTTGCTTTGCTTCAATGCTCACCAAGAAACTCTACTTCCGACCAAAAAAGTAACAGTTTTAGACCTCAGGCACGAAATGAGCTGTTTTTTTTAATCACTCCTCCAAGGGAGATTTTAAAGATTTCTGTTGTTTTGCTTTAATCTTCTGTATGTTTCTCCTGAAAACTATGATTCACTTCTAAGTGCGCTATCGTCACCAACTGGACTTTTCATTAGTTCCAGTTGCCTCTGATGTAGTACTTTGAATTACCATGACTTGGATGACTGAGTATCTTGACCGACTATTATTTACATATGCATTAAACAATCAGCCAACTGGGGATCTACAGTGAAACCAGTGGTTACAAAATAACAGGAACAACTTGTACTTACAGTGCACTGAACACATTTTAATATTCCTGGCCTTAGGCAATTACATCATTCCTGAAACCACGTCTGTCGAAATCAGGTTTATGGATTTGACTGACAGAGAATCAAGACGGGGAAAGTTTCTGCGGCAGCAGTAAGGTAGAGGAATCTGATTACTGACCTACTGCAAGTAGACGTTTTACAGTTTATTTGAGCCATCTGAGCCTTGTTTCCCCACAAGGATCCAGCTTCTTGTGCGAATGCAAAACATACAGTTGACATTGTAATGCAATCTAATACAACAGCCCCACATGAATTCAAAGTGAGTTAAGTTCTATTTGAGGGCCAATATTGGCTTATTGGCCTATTGGCTTTTTAAAAAAAAAAAGACACGATTTTGAAACACTTTTAGAGTAATTTATCTTGAAAGCTTCCGAGTATAATACTCAGCACAGCTCAGAGTCTGCAGGGTACTTTATCATAATTGATCAGATTATTGAACAGTATATGAAAGCAATTTATTTATAGTCCTGACTGTAAATTATCCTGCCTCTAGTATAAATCTGTCAAAACTCTTTTGCAGGGGGGATCTCTGCAAAAAAATGCTAACGGAGCTGCGCCAAAAAAAACAATTATCCCAGTTATAACTAGAGTTGATAAACTTTTCCACAATAAAGCTTGTAGGGAAAGGAGTAGAGGCGCTATTTTACACAGCAAATGTCATATATTTGATAGGTGTGCCCTGTTTCTTTTACCGACTACACTGATCGGTTAAAGCTACATTTGACTTAAAACATAACATTTTTTTTATAGATGTCCTTATTACATCCTTACTGTGATAATCATGTAGTGAAATTCTGATATCGCGACAGCCCCAGTCTGACTTCATATCCTTTACTAACTCACAAAACTATAACTTGAATTTCTTTGCTCATTTGTGACAGAAATCTCAACTCAACTTGTGGTCTTGTTGTATAGGATTGCGTTATATTTAAAGGCGTTTCCTGTTATTTTGTAGATCAATTCACATTTTGCACTTCCAAGAAAATGCTTTTTAAACTTGAGGATTTTTATGGGCCACATTCTGCATTAGCTACTTTTCTTAGCCTTTTTGTCACAATTTTGCTTGCCTGTTTAATCCATCTGAAATTACTAAAAAGTACTACAGACATGTTGCCTTATCCTGCAGCTGACAAGCCAAGGAAGCAATAGCAGTTGATATTTCCGGTGTCCTCGTGCAGGGAGGACCAAAACATTATCTCTGGGGAAACTGGAAATGTCAGTTGAGTTTCTCAGTGGCAGGAATTTCTTAGAAGCCATGCAAATGCTTTCCACCTCACTGTATCTTACATTACAGCATGGCAAGCTGGTACTTCTCATTACTTTAATATTTAATTATGTCTTTACTAGCAGCAATGATCAAGTAATAACACTCATAACAGATTATCCAAGCACCACATTAAAATGCCGTTTGTGTTCAAGCTGGCTCCATCAAAAAGGGAATTCATGTTTGTGTTGTTCTTTGTGTTTACAGTACAAAATGTAGTAAAGCGTATTTGCACCCAAAATGGCAACAAACACCAGTGTGGAAAGTACCTCAGGGAGAAGGGGTGTTAAAAAAACCCAAAAAACTGTGGACTTAAAACACTTTTAGCTGTGTCACATGATCTATGACTCAGGAAAAAAACAAAGCTACCAGCATACACTGATCCTGTATTTTTGTGGTTTTACTGTTGTGACTTTGTGTAATAAAATGTGTAATTTTAGTGACTGTTTTGCCTCTGTAGAGTGATTACGCGTCATCAAAAGTTCATTTTATTTGTGTGTAATGATCTGATCTGGTAAGTAAAATCACAACACATTTGAGATTTAAATAATAAGACATCAAGCAGACGTGAGATTCTCCCAATACATTTTATTTCAACAGTCCTTGGTGTCTGTACTTTTCTCAGATATAATTGCCATCGTTATCAAGACTGTAAACACAACACAGAATGCTATGGATTCCTGGTAAAAAGGCGCCTTTATCAAAACAAATCAGAAAAATTGTTTTTGCTCTTAAGCGTGTGAGTGACCGTTATGTATGGCTTGGCTTCGTTCATGGCTTTGGCTGGATCTGTTCAACTGGCAGCTGAAGTTCAGTTGGGTTCCTCAGACGTCTCAGGTCTTCCTCCACCTGACGCACACAAAGCAGTGAGACAGACAATCATAAAAAATTAAAGTAAATGATTATTGAGAAGGATTCAGAAGGCAATTTATTATAACGTTTATAGTTTTTTGTCAAAATGAATTCATGTAAGTTTATCTCATCAGAGCTTGTTTTAGTGTAGTTTGGTTTATTGTACAATGTCTTAATTACTGGATGAATTATAACATTTGCCACCAATATTCATGTCACCCTGAGTTTATGATGATAACTCTGGTGACTCCTTAACTTTTCGTTTAGCTTTACCATGTGGTCAAAATGTTCATTTGTCGGTTTCATGATTGTTTCAAACATGGTTTGCATTAAACCTGCATGTACAAGTATAGATATATACATCAGCATGTTAGTATTGTCACTGTGAAAATGCTAGCATGCTAAAAATATAGCACATGTACAGGCCTGTATACCACCTGTTCTTCCTATAATTTTATGTGTCCAGGACATGTTCGTAAGGTTGCAGATTGTTACTTGTCCGTACATGTGGCTTTGGGTGTAGCTAATGTGGGACTCTAAGAAGTGAGCCAATCAACTAACCTGAGACAGCTCCTCCTTCAGTTCATTGTACTTTGTCACGTTGAATTTCTTCTTGCTGGCACCCTTATAAAAGTAATGCAGGAACTGTCTGTCTTTAACCTCTGGGTACACATAATCCTGAGGGGAAAGAATAAAACAAGGATTGCTGTTAGCGTGGGGAGGAAAAATCTGCACACACATGATTTAGCGCAGCTGAGCTTCAGATTAACTGTTCAGAAATGTGCCATCTTAAATTGGATGAGAGGATTGCCATCACGGTCATAGCCTGCGGCTTACTAGCAGTTAGCTTTGCAAAAAGACTGGAGACGAGGAAAACAGCTTGGCTCTGTCCTCAGGTAACGTAATACACCTACCAGCACCACTAGAGCTCACTAATTAACATGTAATATCTACTTGATTTTATCTATACGATAACAAAAAGTGCAGAAATGACATCTTTTTTGTTTTTATGGTCTGAACTTCCTCTTGTCTCAAAAAAGTGAATGAGCATACTTCCAAAAATGCCAAACTGTTCCTTCGTATTAAGTCATTTAAAGTTTCCTAACCCAGACTTAAGTTTCTGTCTTATGTCAATGAGACTTGCCTGTTTGGTGAGGACATAGTAGGCGAAGACTCCCATGCTAGTGGCGTAGGTGATGAAGTAAGTGACGGGCTCCATGACGTCCCACGAATAGACCCACCAGGTGAGCCAGGCCAGAGCTCCACCCTGCACAGATAACAGGGCCATGCCGGTCCAGACAACCCTGGAGGAATGGAAGTCTGCTGTTTGGGACAGCTGTGCCTTCATCTGTCGGGCAGTGATCAAAAGGAGGGGATGGGTTACCGACCAATTCAAACTGGCAGGTCAGGGATGTCACTTTGAAAACATTCAAAAGAGACACTCGAGGAGAAGCGATGAGGGAGAAGGAGAGGTTTAATGGCACACAGATGTTGAGACACTACCTTCTCCAGAGGCGACAGCTCCTGTTTGAGGTTGTCCAGTCTCTCCAGCAGCTGCCTCTCTTGCAACAGGTGGTGCTCAGGCAGGTGGAGCGCCGTGTGCAGCAGATGCACAACATGCTTCATGTCCACCAGCTCCATGGCATGCTCGCTGGATGTAGACACTGCGGCAGAGGACACAACAAGGTGGGGCGAGGATGAGAAAGCGGGGGTGAAATGTGAGAGGAGGAGTTCGTGCACGGGGAGATAATAACTGCTATTTATCAGCAGGGCCCGAGTTGTAATTACGAAGCGGACAAAATGAGGACCATTAATGAGCGGAGAGAACCGTGTTTATACCCTTTTCAGGAGAGCAGACGGGATAAATTGCATCATTGATGACGAGCTGGAAGTCCTTGTCCAGCAGAGCGTCGATCAGCGTGGGGTTGGCTACGCGCTCTCCATCTGTCAGAGGAGGACAAATGTCTAACTCAGTACTTTTATAGCAATCATACAACTAGCACAGCAAAAAGGTTTTCTGACAGGTTGCCCAAATAAAACACAATAAAAACACAAAGTAGACAAAAAAAATGTATAAAAACATAATGACATTCCTCACATGATGAAACATATGCGCCCTTTTTTCTGAAATGATGGAAATCTAACCGTCAACCTGCCTCAGTTGGTGATTTCAGGGTACTTTTCAGCAGCTTCTGAACAATCTGCCTGCCTGTGTTGCAGGTGGTGTGGACGGACGGAGCGACTGCTACAGAAAAAAAAGCATGTTCTTCTGGTCAGGACAATGTGGGCCACACCCTGTTTTACACTGCAGCAGTGTTGCATTATGGACCATCAAGGGTAAAAAGACTTGATGTCTTTGTGACATGTTATCCCATCGGCTTCCATATCACCTGCTGTAGTGGTTCCCAGATATATCTGAGGGGTCATGAGGTGATTAAAGGGGAAGAAAGAGACTACTATTCTGCCGGTTTGTCTCTTTTAACTCTTACGCTTCACCTGTATACCTTTGCCTGTTGGTTGGTTTGTCGGCAGGACTACACAAAATCTACTGAACGGATTTCCACAAAACCTGGATGGAGGATGGGTCTCGCACCAGAATAGACCTTATTAACTTTTGCCGAGGATCTGGATAAAGAGACGGACCCAGGAATTAAGAATTGTGAGGTAGATTTCTTTTGATATATTTGCTAATTTCTCATGGATCTTGATGGAAAAAAAAAAATCAGGCATATTTAGGTGGCTGGCATCTTTGAGTGAGTACAGTTTGATGGAGAGAAAGGGGACTGTTGGACGGAGGTATGCGCTCTACTGAGTTTCAAAAAAATCCTTTTAAATTATACAGCCCAAAATTGAAATATCACCCCTTGGTTGAACTGCTCATGACTCACATCTACATTAAAAAGGTAGGGGAGTTTTTGTGGACTGCTAAAGAAAGCATTAAAATCTATGCAGCAGAACCACAGACATCAATTTTCTTTATTCCATGCATTATTTTTCTTTGTCAAAGCCTGGCACATGCATTACCCACAAAGCAACTTGACAGCTGACAGGTTGGTTCATTTTCAAATTTGTTGTCGATGCTGACTCACGACTTGAGGCAATTTATCAGACTTCACATAGCTTTATATTACATTTCTCACTCTACGGTACGCCCAAAGAACTGTAAACTGACTTCACTTGTAAAATCTTTGATTTATTTTAAGGGCTCACAAGCTAAAAGGAAGGAGGAACTAAAAAAGTGAATTTCTGCTCCCTCTCTACACTTCTTTCTACTTCTCTTATATACTATGTTAACCTTTTGAACCCCTTAGGGTGGGTGTTTAAGTAATCAAGCAACAATGGTAAAAATGAGTTAATGGCTTGTGTAATTACATTCTGCAGGCATCGTGCCCAAACCACTCTGTGCTGCTCTTCAGCTTTCAGTCGTACCAACCTGCCAAACCAGGTAGCAACAAAAATGCTTAACAGGCCTGAGTTAGCATCAACAATGTGGTCTGTCCAGTATGTGCATAGCTGATGCGTATCGTGTCCTACCTGTGGATAATACAGAGGCAGTGACTCCAGGGTCCTCTCTCTGCAGATCTGTGATCAGGTCTCCTACGCTCATCAGCATGGGCCTGAGGAAGAACAAACAATTCTCGTTCCTGGAGGGCAACGGGACCTCCAGAACCAGACGGCCATATTTGTACTTCAAGGACACATCTGCAACAGAGAGAGGCAGAGATCTGATGAGCTTGCGTTCTCATGCTGTGTTTTGAGCAAAGATCATTATGTCAAGCTCATTTAATCAGTTTTACCCCAGCAGGACTGATTGTGAAGTCACACACAGGGGGGGGGGGGGCAGCCATGCAACACACAGAAATGTATCATTATGCAGATGTAGTAACTGTACTTTACCACTGGAGGGTGGGAGTGTGCTGCAGAAAAGTGCTTGACAATTTCCAAGTAGAGGCAGTCTCTGTTGAACCTGAGGAAAAAGTAATAAGGAAGGATGGAAGGATGGAAGGAAGGAATGAATGAAAAAAAAACATTATCAGCTCATTCAATTTGTTCTTGGTGCTACAAAGTACATCCCTCCTTTGGTAAACTGCTGTCATGTCAGCTGACATCTGAGGGTAAACAGACCGACGGCATCCTGAAAAGAAGGATCTTAACAAAACGCCCTGCACAAAAACCAGTCTGCCAAAAAGCCAGATCAATTGAGTTTTGTGGGCTCTGCTCTCAGAGTGCTTTTACGCTAATGTGAATTTCTTCTGTGGCTGAGGAACTGCTTTTCACTCCCTCGCTAAATAGTGTGTAATCTGGCCAGCTGATGGTACAGATCCTTGATGGAACCAGCTCTTTTTCGCTGAGGCACGACTTTTCATCAAGTTAATTGAATTTCAGTCGTTGGCCTTTATTGCCTAATGAATTGCCGGTTTGTCCCTCAATAAAGACGTATCGTGAGCTCCTCAAGGCCTGGAGTCTCTCTCACCCTCCTGATAACAGAGAGGGCACCTATAACGAACTGCTCATTATTCTCGTCAGCAGGAACACTTCTTCTGTCCCGCACTCCACATTCTTTTGCTGTAGTCTCTTGTTACAGTTTACATGCAAACTCATATTTCTACTCAACTTTTAAAGCTACCTGTTTGCGCATTCACATGCACACCAGCCTTACAAACACTCCAGAACTCCACTGCAGATTTCAGCCTTGTGGATAGAAGGCTGCAGTTGCTATTGGATGACAGGCAGTGGCTGCGCCTTTGACCAACAAAAACCTGCTCTAAAGTAAATGCTGCCTTACTTTTTCAGATAGGTTGCACCTACACAGGCAGCTTCCCAATGCAAATACAGTCCACTTTAATTAATTAAAGATTAGAGAGGCAACTTCCAGTCATTTAAGTTTTTTCACATGCGCAGTAATGTCACTGCAGGAAATATGACAGCTTTTGGCAGCAAGACAAAAAAAAAAAATGCACTCATAAACTTGGCAGGACCGAGGAAACTCTCCAGACAAAGCTGAATTAGATTTTAGCTTATGAATTAAATATTTTCAGACAGCTCTGATCGAGCTCTGGATTCATCAGGACGTGGATTGCCGCTTTAGGCCAACTCCAAACAATTTGGAGGGCTGTCAGCATGTCAGGAGATTTAAATAATGAATGAAGTTAAGCTAGTGTTGTGCATTGTCTCAATGGGGAGACGTACTTATCAAATCTGCTGCTGGGGTATCGCTGCAGGTAACATAATTAACATCATCATCACTTAATTATTTAATTCACACATCCCATCCGCTATCATCAGAATAATATTTTTTTGATATCAGTGGGTCACCGTAACATAAAGAGAGGACTCACAGCAGCTCTCCTCCTCCACGGGTAAATATCGGTGCATTTCCTCATCAAATGGAGTCGTTGATGGGATCGAGGATTAATAAAGGACAGAGGCAGAGAGCCAATATGTAATTGTAATAACAGCATTAATGAAATGTATGTATTAATGATATTATGTCCTCCAGTTTACTATCAAAACTACTAAACACCAGTTAATAAACCTAGAGTCCTAGTGTTGAAACACTTGTGCCTTTTAACCTAAATAAAAACGAAAGAATCCATCCAGTGTTTCCAGAGAGTCCACCTGGTCCCGCATGAAAAACATCGTTCTTTAAGTGACATCTAAGGACGTTGCAGCCAATCTATCCTGCCCCCTCTGTCCTACAGCTGGGAGTTCGCTCAATCAATATCACATTAAAGAGGAGAAGGGGGCGTCCATGCTCATGGGCTGAGAAAGCTGACAAGGTCTTGAGGCACACTGACGGAGCAGAGGGCCAGATGTGCTCCAGTCCTTCTCACTCCGCTGGTCAGGAGAAGAGGCTTTAACAGGAAAAACAGCAACGAGTAACTGTCCAGATGACCAGAGGGGTGTTTTTGCGGTGACATGAACCATGAAGACAGCGGCAACAGTGATGGATTACAGCGAGCGGGTAGAACCAGAAGGTGAAGCAGAAATAAAACATTAGAAAGGAAGCGGAGATTACAAACAAATTTCGAATACAAGTGTATTTTGTTGGCTGGCTAATGAAGCGGTGCACCACACTGTGACGGAAAACACGATTTTATAAATACTCTACGTCCCAAAAAGAGCCACATAAATTGATCCCAATGAGACCAGATTTAACTGTTCAGCTGTGTGTGTGTGTTCGCCAGATGTTAATATACAGCAGAAAGCTGACACAGAGCTGTACCACCTACGCATCAGCTCACCGGCTCTCCACCGACAATGGGAAAACAAGTGTTTTTAGGGCATGTATGTATGAATTCTTTAAAACGTGCGGAACATTTGGCATCCACATGGATCGAATCACACATGCATGGTGGCATCCAAAATCATAAACGGACAAAAAAGGACAGGGTTAAAAAGGGTTAATCACTTCCTGTTTTGGAAGATTGTTTTAAGCGATGATACAGTACGCTGAGGTATAGGGCGGGTGACAATTAAAATCCTCTATCCCTAATTAAAACATATTCATATTTTTTGATATAATACATTTTCTGGAAAATCAGTAACAGTTTATGACTGATAGCTGACCAAAAGAGGCAGGGCTTTCAAAATAAATCCAAAGGATGATGAAAATGATGATAAAAGCATATATATTTCTTAAAAGGTCCAGTGTGTAGGATTTAGTGTCATCTAGTGGTTGAAGATTGCAACCAACTGAACACCACTTGTGTCACCCTGCCCTACGTTAGCAGCTAAAAATGCAAAAAAACTCAAAAAGGCCCTCTCCAGAGCCAGTGTTTGGTTTTTCTGCCTCCGCTTTTGCCTCTTAACATCATCACAACCTCCTCTATTGTCGCCACGTTTGTTGTCGCCTGAATCGCTCGACTGGACCGAGCTGCCCTTCAGTTGGTTTATTGCTTAACATCCGTGCCTACATGACGGATGCATGGAAGTATGTGGGCACTTACAGTCGTTTGAGGTGGATGTATTATTTTCGGGGCATAAATATGAGCCATGAAGGTAAATTAATTTGTAATATCTCACAGTCATCTTAATGCCCATCTGTAGTACAGCGGTGTATAGCCATGCTGTCCCTGAAACCTGAAAGAGTCCTGTTATTCTGTGACTTGTGCCTAGTTAACCTCAGACAGCAAACACATTACCACTATGTTAAACAGCCTGGAACAGCATTTTATAAGCCAACGCTGCTACAGCCGCAATCATAGCGCTTCATTAAACTGAGTGGTGCGGGCGCTGACTGCCAACACATACAGCAGCTGCCTGGGAATAAAAAGCCTATACGTTATCAATCTCATTAGCAAACACTTCGTGTCACAGCAGTTTAACCGGAGAGTCTGTTTGAGCTCGCACATTGGTGCCCTGCGAATGTGAAAACAGCAGAAAACTGCATCAAGGGCGAGGCAGGCCTATTTGTCTCTTTGCCTTGTGGGAGTGTGTGTATGCGAGATCACTGACCAGAATCAATTCAACAGCTGACTGACTCCAGCCTGTTTATATGCTGTGCGCACACATACCAATCCCCATTCTGAATCAACAGAACGCGGCTAACGTCACAGATAATGCAGCTCGAGAGCTGCGCGATGAATAATGGTCCATTTCCAAAGCCATGGTCCCCTGCCCTGTGTTATTACATGCTGCAGCAGACTGCATTATATACACTGACCCTCTAAGTTCTCTCACCCTACGTGTGGAGGTTACAAATGCTCCGACACAGCAGTGCAATAACATTACAGAACAATTTGCCGACAATATGTCACATAGGTTTATGAGTCATTCATCAGTTGACCCCTAGAGTTGAGTTTTCGCGACAGACTATTAAAAAAGGCAGCAGACGAGCGCCCTGGCCCCATTACGCTCAATGGCTGATACATAAGGAGCAGCTGCAATAATGCTTCTTTTTATCTGCCATATGGGGATAATCTGACAGCTGATCTAACTGCACTCCTACAAATGGGTAAACACTGCGGAGAATCTTATGGTGCCGACAGGAGCGTCATGCTAACAACTCTGTGAGGCTGTGTTTATTTAGAGACTGCAGTGCTTTTGAGCTAAATGCTAACATTAGCATGCCAACACGCCAGCAGTAAACAATCACAACCACACTGATGCTTAGCAGATGTTTACAGTGTTAACCATTCCAACGTAGGCGATATGCAGGATCATTTATAGATGAGTTAGAATAAAATCTGAGGCTTATGGTTTAGGGTTCAGGACAAATGCTGATGTCACTGATGTTGACGCCGTTACATGACTTACATTCGTTGTAGGTCATACACTTTTTTTGCTTTTAAATTTCAAATGCAACTGTTTTTACCCGCTGATTCAAGTTCGATGTGGCGGAGATTACAAGCTTTGGACCCAAATGTGAGAAAGGTCAGCTGGTGTGCTGGACGGGTGCCATCTACTTGAGCAGTTCAATAGTCTATAGTTCTATATATATGATGTGTCGTTTTATTGGGACTACTCCCATGCAGAGAGACACACCCATAGATTATTAACCACATAAAGGGATGTAACAGAATGTGTACTGCCTCGACAAGCCCGTGGCAGTCTCTCCCACGCCATGTCATAAGATAACTCATACAGCCTGCAGAAAGTAGTGGGCTTCCTACTCTGCATGATGACTAATGTCACCGTTGGCCTCTAAGCCGAACAGTTGTCTGCTTATCAAAACAAAACACACATCCCAATTACAAAACTAATCTATATTTAGAGTGCATGGTGGATGCCGTCTATCCATTGTCCTTCACACATTCCGAGAGTCAATTTGTGGCTGCGGGGAACACTGCACACCTGCTCCTCTCAACCAAATAATCTTCCTCCAACCGTTCTGTCTCAAAACAATCAGCTGAAGGAATATTTACCCCTTGAGCTACGCGTTTTTCTTATTCATGCCATGCCAACAGGGGGAGGGGAGAGTGAAAAGACGGGGAGCGAAAAGTGAGCTACATGGTGACAAACTGCCATGTCCCTCCTCTGCAGTGAGGCTCGAGCAGTGAGCAGGGTTATCGCGGCGACAGGCTGCCTCTTTTTCCCAGGCGTCTCCCAGCAGGTCGCCCCATTATGGATCCTGTCACCGATGAGCTATGGCCTGTTGCATCTCGTCTACCTAGAGGTCTCCCCCCACTAAGCAAAAAGAAAGGATCATAATGTGATGACTTACGGTATCTTGCAGGCATGATTTCAAACAGGCGGAAAGGAAAACGTGCGAGAGTGATAAAGGGCCTGAGGACTAGAGTGAAAAATTAATTCTGCCAAGAAGATAAATTGAATAGGTCCTTGACGCCATCATGACCAAGAAACGCCAGCACTGTACGATGAAAATGATTTGCATCGAGGCGTTCATCTTCTGTTACCAGGTTAATGACCCGGTCGGGTTAGGAGGACGAGGAGAGAATACGTTGGGTGGGGTGAGGCGGACTGCAGTAAGAAGGCACGCAGGTAGTGGAAAGACAGGGTTTTTTTGATCGTATAGCATTAATTAGAAGTTTGGTCCCAGTGAACATCTGATTGTTATACACGCTGTTAAAATGATGGGAAAAAAAAATCTAAAGGGTGAAAACCTAAAAAAACATGGATGCACTCCGAATTAAAAAGCCAAAGATTTAATTTATCTAATGCGTGCTGGGAATGTAAAGACGGCCTCGAGTCTAGCAGGTCCAACAAGGAGAGTGTTTCGGTTTCTGGCAGCTTTCCAGTTAGTTGTTACCCGTCTGTTTGAGAGAGCTTCAGAATGGGTGGTGCTGGATAACAAGCAGAAGCAGGACTTTTACTTATTTACACCACAGTAGGCCTTTTGTTGTTACAGGTAATCACTAATTGCTAATAAAAATAATAAAATAAAAACCCAAATTGCTATATTTATCACGGTCTCATGACAACATGATACTCCGAGCTTAAATCACTAAAGAGCTCTTTACCCGGCAGATCGGCGTAACACAATGGCAGAGCTGAATAGTGAAGAGGAGGATGAAAAAGAGGGGGGAAGTGGTTTAGGAATTCATGTGGCGTTAGCAGAGGTCCAGAACCGTCGACTTTAGAGGAGCACATTTCAAAAAAGGAGCAAACTCTTCCAAAGCAAAAAAAGACAAACCACCCCTCCTGAATTAAAAAGCAACGATGCCACAGAAACTTTGACTTTACCAACTGGAGTGAGTCATAACTCCTCTTTGGTCGCACACACATAGCCAAGCAATGCATCACCACAAGGTTGTGCCGGGACTAGAGGCACGCTTGATAAAGAGTATGCTGGATTAAGAATGACAGTAACTCAAAACTCTTAGTAAACCAAATCAAAGGTCAATGTTTGCAAAGGAAATTAATCCACTTGCTTTGATGCTTTGTCCAAGAACACCTCTGGAACTGGAACAAACAGACATGTTTCTTACACAAAGAATAATAATTAACAAGAAGGCCTAAAAACAGTTAAGAATGTATAGCATTTATCAAAGTTTATAATGTTTCTTCCAACTCAACAGCTCACAAAATTGTTCGATTGTCAAAGGGACTCTGGGGAATTAACCTGTTGGCTAATGTTTACAGTACTTCTAAGATTTGACAGGCCTTCCATTCACAAAATGTTGTGTTCTTCCATAAATTTAGTATAAACGTTGAAAACAGTTGAAACGGTGTTCAAACTGCTGCTACAGTGCTGCGACAAATTGACACTTTGTACAAGGAAAGATAAAACTTAATGTATTGTACTCTTTGAATTTGTCGTAGCTGTCGTTAACTTTCTCCTCACTCAACAACTCTCAAAATAATGTGATCTGTAAGGGAGTCTGGGGGTATTGGCTTACTACTTAAATAGTTATATTGGTTGAAACAGAAAGTGTGTTCACAAACATCTGCTGCCAACATTGGCTGGTTGCGACAGCCCGAACGTGTAATTTGCATCAAACCACATGGAAATCAGACAGTGTATAATCCATTCTGCCTGTCGCTTTGGCTTCCTGGAACACTCATGAAACACACATAGCAATACCAAGTCTGAACAGGGACAGCGTGTCCAACAAGACAGAACACTTTATGTATCTTTTTTTTTTTTTTTTTTAACCACAAGGATAATAGACTGAATTTCATTATGCACACTTCTACAAGGAATCAATAAAGACTTTGCTCAAGCAGTTTGCAAGAGTGAGCTTTAAAGCCTGTGCAAGATGAAAGAGATTCTGTCAGTGTCTAGCGATGCAGGAAACACATTCAACTTTTAGAGGATGTCTTTAGTGTAACACCGTCATTGTTGCACTTGCAGAAAGAATGAACCTGCTATTACCTTGCGATCTGCACCTAGATACGATTTGCTCCTTCAAGCTTTCGGTTTTACTTTAGGAGGTGTTTGGAAGCAACAGCTGATTGCCGAGTTTCATCATTTAACACGATGAAGTCACAGACCTGAACAGTTTGTGAAGTAGAACATCAGCAACACATGTCAAGTACCCAGTACTTTAAACACGATCCCATAACGTCTTTTAAATCTCACTGAATCATCTGGCATCCAGTTACATTATCTGTTCAATAATAGCCTATTTCATCAGTGTGTGTTCTTCTTATCTCAATATGCAACTGATTGAATATTGATTTGCAATCTTAAGGGCACAAAACGGGTCTGCAAACATAAAATGTCCCAGTTCAGGGGTAGCAATTCTGTGGCTGTTTTAACTCTACTTATCTTTCCATTTACAGAGAAATCTCTTGTGGTTTTATTTCCAGTCCTGCTTGAGACGCGAAGAAGAGGCAGAATGTGGTGTAACATTATTGATTGCATTTACACGTAGCTCAGATCTGATTACACTGGGAGCCAGACCACCTCCACATGGGTTCCATCTGATACAGTCCCGTCGCAATAGGTTCTGCGGGATTATACGCCTGGTGATGGTATGCATTATTCCTTATCCAGATTAGATGTCCAGGTATACTGTAGATTGAATGCACGTTTATCATTTTTCTTCTTTGTTGGACAACTGATAAAGAAGCAGACGGGAAATACAAAAGGGGAAGAAAATGGTGCGACATGCAACAAAGGTCCCCAGCTGGAATCAAACAGTGGGCACTGCAGTTGCAGGGTACGCATCTTTATCGCTTGGCCACAAAACATCCCAGATTACGAGCTGTAAACACACCGTTTCTCTCACTATGGCTCTACTGGGGAGTTTTCCACGCTGAGCAGCACGGGTCTCGCATTCAAGACCTTGATATCTGCTGTGTGAAACACAAGTCTGAAAGACTCCCTGCGGGTGATGTCCACGTGTTTCTCCCATGAGTTCAGTCCTATTCTATTTCTGTGGATGCTGCACTAATAAAGAACAGCTCTGTGCCTGGCATGACCAGTCCTGACGCTGAGAAACAGGCAGCCAGGCGTGCTAGAATGAAACCTCTTCCATATTACAGTGTAATGCCAATCCGGGTGATGAAAGTTCTGCGACAACAGATGGAGCCAGCTGACAGAATGAGTGAGAATGCGATGCTTGTTTCAGCAGTCTTGACGTTTTGGGGTTCCAGTGGAAAAGCAGAAAGGTGTCTCCATTTCAGGCGCAAATAGAGAATATTTCTGCACACTCAATGTACAAGCTATAAATGTGACGCAACTGCCATTACAATTATAAGGTTTGTTCCTGTCTGCTGAGGAAACCCTGCCTGTGCATGTTTGGTTTTCACAATGTGCTGTGTTGCCACTCCATGCTTAAAGGAACAGAGTTGCTGCTACCACACACCACTGTCCAAACGTGGAATAATACGCCCGTCAACGGCTCCAGAGCCATCTGTTTCACATGTAGTGTCTTGTCAGCAAGCCGAGTAGTCACCAACACATACGGGAGTCACAGGGGTTTTGTGCAGAGCTGAGTTCATGACAGCGGGAGAGGAGCTGCAGTAAAAATATGGCATCTCATTTTAGGAGATATTGCATATGTTGAATAGACAGGAGACACTCAAAAAAGTTTTGATAAAAGGGGCTTTGTGCTCTGTGCTGAAAGGCACTTTTCAATTTCATTGGTGCTACACTCACAGTTTCCCCTCTTTGTTCAGTTTAGCCTCCAGAACCTTTCAATACTGGATGCACAAAGATGAAACTGATAATGATCCTCTCATCTGAATCACGAAAAAAAATACAAACAGATTTACTTCCCAAAATAATGTCATACTGTTTCCCCTGTATGGCTAATTGGCATTGAGTATGCCGCAGGTGAGTCAAATTTCTCTCAGCACTCATGTCCTGCTCACGAGGACTTCCGGCTCCATCATTTTGAGTTCCCGTGTATGTACAGTGCATTCCAGTGCCGACTGCAGAAGAGAAAACTTATTTGACCGCATCATAACTTACTGACATAAAAGCCACACTCCCTTAAGCTCCTCTCATGAAAGTGAAAGTATCTGCCCGGATGATACTTTCCCGATCGCAAACTTTTGCTGAGGGCATTACAAACATTGCAGCAGATGGCAGGGTGTTGTTCAAGGTTTTATCTCCTGTGTCCTCCGAGTGGATAATGAGTCTTTTTACAATTTCATAAATTAAATGTGACACTTTCCCACGATAACCCACAAGGCAGTCAAAATTTAAGGAGATCCATTTTTCATATTCTGCTCCTCAAACCTCTGAAGTCTCAATCTATTTTACTGGCTAATAATACTTCCTATCTGGATTCATGAACTCTATCATTTAACAAAGAAAATCTCATTTAAAACTGACACCCGGCTCTCTGGATACTGGCTCTGTATGCAGCAGCATTCTCTGTCTCGTCAGCAGCTCTCCGATTACAGGTGTTGCAACTCGCCTATTCAAACAAGCTGTGGTTGAACCACTCCTTCAAAAAAGGGAGTTCGATACATGTATCTCATCTAGGAGGACAACTGCACTTGATGTATATATATATATATATATTTGTTTTTACCTGGACAGCCCTGAGTCAGCCTGTTTGATATTCCACACAAGATCGATCTGTAAAGTATTCAGTCTGTAGGCTGTGGGGGCATCCAGGTGACCTCAGGGTTGAAGATGCTGACTATGTACTTAAGCAGGCCAAATATAATAGACTGCTTCTGCTGTACCCTTAAGGGTTTCAAAGAAGGTGATGACACAACACAGAGGCAGTGATCTTAATCATATTTTGGTGAAAATATGACTAGTTTGGGACATACTGAGCATACCAATGAGTGAGATGAGTTCTGTTTTCTGTTTTTTTTTTTTTTTTTTTAA
>OMLP01009890.1:1188-14473 GCA_900302685.1 Spondyliosoma cantharus | reverse complement strand
GTGAGATGAGTTCTTTTTTTTTTTTTTTTTTTTTAAATAATGGTGTGTGTCATCACTCCACGTTGGTGTTGATGAAATGTGTTGAGCGAGATGATGTAGTTCACCGAGCGGTTTCACACAAAACTAGATGATATTTACCACAAACAGTGACTTTATTGACTTGAAAAATGATCCTTATAATCAACAAACATACTACGTGTGAATCACGTTACAAAAAAAAAGTTCTCAGTTCTCATTTTCGATAACTGATCCACAGGAGAAACCTGCCTGCTTTTTTCTGATTTAATCCGATTTAAGGTTCTTTGTATACATGGGGAGTTTGTCGCTTGAGAGTGACATGCAGTCTCTGCACCGTTCACAATCATTCTTGATCAATTTATCAAACAAAGCAGGGCCGAAAGCAGTTGGTTGTTTGATAAAATGCACTCCCCTACAAAACCACTCCAATCCTTCTAGAATCATTTATCATTTCAAAATCGAGCAATTCAAGTGGTCCAATGATCTGCTACAGAAAAACAGAATATTGATGTCAAAATTGTTCTAATATGAAAGCAGCCGTATCAGAGCAGTAAATGGGGATTGCAGCTTGCCCTTCACTTACAGTATGTCATAAGAAAAGAGAAAAACTGCAGCTCCGATTTTATATACGGTTCGGTCTAAAAATAGAACTTAGTCACTCTGGCATGCAGTACTGACTCATGTCAGCCTGCCCATCCATCAGAGAGAATGGCTTTTTCCTCAAACTGCACGTCAATATTCACTCGGTATGGATGTGTTAGTGTTCAGCTATACAGTCGGCTCCGTTCTTCCTGCCCTGGCCGAGAGATCCGAGGCGTCCACCTGGGGATCTGCGGGCTCACGATTTAACTGACCTCTGCAGTTTCTTTGCTTGGATCATAAAAACGGATTATAAAAGATAGGCGATTTAAAGTGGTATTAATAAACCTTCCAGGTGGAGCCACGCTACGAATACCTCTCGGCGATGCTGTGATGCGATGTGAAGTTCATGCAGCCTTCCCCCGCAAATGAGTGCGTTTAAGGCTCTGTGCAGACAGATGTTAACCTGATGATGCACAATACTGACATAAGATACAATAAGATATTGACCTCCGTGCTGAACATACTGGAAGTGTAGCAATGTTAATGATGTCTCTAAGGATTGTGTAGGGCAAGGCAAGTCTATACTTAAAGTTTAGAAGTATATTTAGCAGCCTAATCACGGTCTGATTCCCCAAATGGGTGCCTGGGGGACTTCAGAGGTCTAATTAAATGAGCTCCATTAGTGAAGAGATAATGGGACATTAATGAGCAGCCGTGTAGACATGTTTGGACCATACAAAGCCCCCTTGTAAAGGTAGGCAACGTGCTTGAATTATTTATTTATCTGTTGTTCTGGAAGTCCTGAGTGAAAATTACAGCACACAGAAACAGAGAGCAGTCAGTGACTGACAGGCAGGCAGAGACAGGAGGGACGGATGTCTTTCTCCACCAGAGGGAATGTAACACAGTGGATCGCATTCAAAAGCACCTTTGAATGTGAACTTACTCACAGTTTTACATCTGATTTCGGGCAGATGGAGAAAACTTGGCTTGACGTCACAGAAAACAAAGATAACTCAAACGTCTGAAGTTCTCTATTCAAACCGTCCACATTCCAAAGTGCACACAGCGATGCGTTCAGTGGAGCAGGAAACCAGCCCATCAACTAAACGTGTGGACGCACGCACTTTGAACACAACAAAACGTTAACAAACACCAAGACGAATTAAACTTATTAGCAAAAGGCTTCATTTACCTGGTGAAGAAACGGAGCCGGGCGGGCGGTGAAGAGACCGCGGTGAAGAGGCTGAACACTTCCCAAAAGTCTCGCCGTAACTTTGCCCACCATCCGCACCGAAGCCATCGTCAGCCGTTAACCGTTGTTAGCTTCTTCTCCTCTGCCGGTGCATGCCGGGTGGAAAATACTCACGGTTCAAACACGAGCTGTTTGTTTTGTCTAAATAACAATAAAAGGGTTCAGTTGGTGGCTACGGGACGAGAGGGAGGCACGGCACAGCCCCGCCTGAGCTGCATACCATTTCCTCCTGACAACAAACGCGCCCCGTGCCAGACTCCGCTTCCTTTTCCACCTCTTTTATTTTTTTTTCTTCTTCGCGTCGGTCTGTTGTGCTCGAAGCAGCCAGCAGGGAGGAGGATGGAGCGTGATCCATACACACACACACACACACACACACCCTGAACCTCACCCACTGTTCGCTACCTGCACAACACCTGGCGCTAGCATGTGAATAAGTGACACCAGGATGCTAACACGGGGTGATTATCAAGTGAGGCTCGCGGACCCTCAGAGGGTCGTCCCGGACCCAAAGCCCCGGACCTGTTGCGGATGTGACGTCAACCACCAATCTCCTGTTGGTTTCTCCTTGGAGCCTTTTTAATTGTGGGGTTCAAGGTAGTCTAATTAAAGTGCAGGACTAATTGTGACAGGGGTGGCGCACAATGAGGGTCTGTGGTTTTTGCTGGTGTTTTTATTTTGAGAGATGTTCTCTTTTTTTTGGTATAATGTGAACATAAATGGATCAACATATCCGACTATAGTTTTGGGGCAACAGGAAGCACGGCATCTACATAAGAGTCACGCAAACAACAAACATTACTGACGAAACAAAGCGGTGCGTCAACAGGTAGGTTCACTTTTGTCTTCTGCTCGTGGAAAAATGACATATATCCTGTGTGTGAAACCAGAGAAGATAAACTTATGAGCATTCTGTGGCAGTGTTTAAACAAAATGAAATGTAAGCAGCTAGATAGCATTACCTGTGATAGTACAGCTTCTAACCACCAGTGGAAGCAATGAGCAGCACTCAATTGGAAATGATTTCCACTATCTCGGATTTTGCATATTGAATTCTCCCTGTGTTTCTAATACCGGCACCACCATACTACTTGGCATGCCAGAAAAAGATTTAGTATACATGAAGTATGTGAAGTGCAGTACGTCAAAAATACCAGGATGTCCGACTACGTCCAGTCGCATTTTGCAGTATGTCACATGTGTCAAGGTGTGTCTTGCAAATATAAACAAAGCCAACGGGGCACAGATATTTTATGGCTCCCTGAAAGGTGACAGCTAATGTGACAGAATCACAGACACCATAATGACATATGAAAGCACATTTAAGTGTCAGTTCTACGATCTTTGTACTTTCATGCTTTGGCTGCGACAGATATAGTGACCAAGAGGCTCAAAGTTCAAAGTGCACTATGACGAAGTAGTATGTCGTCGTCCGATGCTGTATCCAGATTTGAATAGTTTGATCCACGGTGTTGCGGGGAAAACGTGTTTTTGCAGCCCGGAAGTTAGCCATCACCCTGGTTCCAGGGATTTTCAATTGGATTGTGGATTATTAAACTCTTTGGCGAATACAGTTTTACGATGCTTACATGTTCTGCTCAGCAAGATAATCTTCGCATATGAACACCACTTTAAGGATTGAATTTGAAGCGTAAATGAAATTGCCACAAAAAAAAAGCTAATGTTGCTATAAACAAACTAGATCACAGTTGCGTGACTTTAACGTCACTACCACTAAGCTCCTTACTTCAATATATTATACACACTTCACTATGAATTTAATTAAACTACAAATTGTAAAAACTAAAGGCAGGTGCTAATGTCGGCTGCTGTATGTTCAGACTGAAGCACTTATTCCTGTGGCAATCAAAGTATGGCTCCTTTTGTCAGTAGTCCCTTCATCAACTTGTATTCTTATGAGCTTTCAAAGAGAAATGTGTATTTTTACGTGTATTTTGCACTTTCAATATTAGCTCAGAGAGCAACTTTATTGGAGTGGATTGAAACTAGTGCTTAACTTGCATTGTTGTGCAAATCAAAAGTACATCACATTATTTTATGCAGATGCAGATCTAATTAGTGGCATTTCTTGTTGCATTAGGTGACTCTCACCTCCGGCCCGAGCCCCATGTGTGACGTCGGCACGCCGTGGTTTTCTGTAATTCTGTCACGCGCACGTTTCTCAGCACAAATCTAATGGGGGAAATACAAACCTTTACTTGTTATCTGGCAGCGGTTTGCAACCTCTAAGGTATTCTGGTAATCACACAGGTGTTTGCTGTCTGGGAAGAGAACAACTGCGCCCATGGGGAAACCGACTTTCAGGCCAGTAACAGAATTACTAATATGGCCTCACTGTTTTCCTCTGAGCTGTAAGATCTGTGCGCTTGTTCTAAGGTGTCAAATTAGATAGAGGCTTGTCACTGTGGGATCTAAACCTGAGATGGTGATCTTGCTGAACATGATCTATGTGGAAGAGAAAACTATAACGTAGAGAGAAAAGGTCATTTTTTCCCCTCAGTCAACTAACAAGAAAAACATTCCACTCCCCTCTCTGCAGACTCCTTTTGGTCCCTGGAAGATTTAGACTGACTGCAACTGTGTCTGAATTTGTAATAGGAGATGAAAAGCTCAGTTTTCTTGCAATGTTTGACAAAGACCAAAGCACAGGGAATATACAAGCATTTCAATTTAAACATAATTTAATAATCTATAATTAAATATATGAATGAGAAATATGCCAGACTATATTTTTGCTAAAGGAAGTATTGTCAATTTCCTTTTATTATCACTCAGAAATGAGTTTAAATTGAAATACATATGCTTGATGTTTATTGGCATGGAGAGCCCGTGAATCCATCATTACATTTAATCAGTCTGATTGATGACTTGAGCTTTTTTACCCAAGCTGAACCCCTTCATTGATTCATGGGTATGTGGCCAGCGAAAGAGTCATTTAAATGACCAGTCATCAAACGGTGGACAAAAATGTCAGTCTGCAAAATCACATTTAAGATATTATTGATTCTGGGGACTGTAGCGTGCGCATTAATGTTTAAACACTTCATAGAGAAGCAATGCAGTCGGCAGGCTGAGCCGTGTTAACAAGATCGACAGCTCAACAGAGAACATGATATCTGATTGTCTTCTTATCCGCTGACCTTCAACCCGAACAAAACTATACAACCACTGTGGACACACTCTTGGAAAACTGTCGCAATTTCTCCGAATGGCCCTGTCTACTGCGGAGAACATTTCTCTCGCTTTTCTTCGTAACGAGATCAGTTGTTTGTCAGGTCTGCTGTGATTGGAGTGTTTGTGGACCTGTGTTGATGCTAATCCCTTTAGAGGCCCTGAAGGAGCGTGTTTCTGGGAGCTGTAACACAATGAGCAGATGCAAATTGAGACATTACTTCTCTCTCTCTCTCGCTCTGAAGCTCCCAGACTGAAAACAATCACCTACTTCGCTTTAGCATATTAGATCCAAAGGTGAGGATATTATTCATAAAAGCAGCTGCTCATTTTTCAGACTTCCTTGCCATATTCCACACCCCACACAGCCGTGCTCTAAACCCTGTCAGATTGGTGAAAGTCATCAATACTCCCCGAGAGTATACGCAGAGGGATGACAGAACGGCTGGGTGAAATCAATATGCTTCTGGCAAGGAGGTTGTTTACTCTCTTTTTTTAAACTCATCCTTTCTTATTTGAATTTTTGACAGAGAAACTGTATTAAGAAAATGTTGTCTCAGTGCTGCACACAACAACGTTGACGCATCATTAAACAGCCGCGTAATGAGAGCCAGCCATCATGTACAAGCTCTCCTCGATACAGACACTCTAATGAAGTTGCAGACAAAATCTTCTCTTCAGCTAGTGTTCTTTCTTCTTGTCAGCCATTATCCATCACCTGCTGCTAGATTTATCCTCTCATATTGGCCACAAGCTGACTTCAGCTGCATCCAGCTCTCCTGCTGAATGAAGTTGTTTATGGGGTAGTGTGGCCGCTGTGCTTAGAAGCTCCGCTTTAATAACAAAATCTGCCAGCACACAGATTCGTTCTTGAATAGCAAGGTGTTGCACACAGTAATCCTGTATTTGAGATGACAAAACTCTACATTACATCACTACATCTGATTTTGCTGTAGAATTTTTAATGTGATTTTCTTATTATTTTAATTGGTTATGTTGATGAGAATATTATTTTAGAGATGCACGGCTCATGGCTGAAACCGATAAGATAAAAGATCATTTCACATTTTTGTATTTCATAAAGAAGCACATGACCTGTAGTTTGTGCACACATGAGAGGGCGGCTGTGGCTCAGGGGTAAAGCCAGTGTCTTGTTATGGGAAGGTCGCTGGTTCGATTCCCCTGGTCTGCATGTCGAAGTGTCCTTAGGCAAGATACTGAACCCCAAACTGCTCCTGGTACTTGGCAGCCCCTGCCATGTATGTATGTATGAATTACTGTAAGTCACTTTGGACAAAAGCATCTGCTAAATGCCCTAAAATGTAAATGTAAGAAAGGTAAAGGACTAGAGAGCAAAGATAGATAATTTAATATTCCATGGCTTTGATAAGATTTGTTGTGTTAAAACATGTACTGCAAATTACAGTCATGTTTACCCTCCTCTCCCCCTTCTCCACATCTCGCACATCCCTATATTATTTGTTTGACTGGTTGAATTGCTCTTTACAAGCAGTAATATGGACTTGGAGAATCTGCTCAGCGGCATAGTCAAAATATACAGCTAGATCTGCGAGTTTGTACATTTTACACCATCACTTAGAGGCTCCGTCTTTTCCAATAGCCCAAGTCTGCCGCCTTGTGGCCTTGGGGTAGCATTACAAAACCTTAATTCACAACAAATGTAGCACTACAGGACAGCTGCTATAGACATACCAACCTTCAGGATTCCCTACTTTATCATAAAGATCTACATATAAGCGTACCTTGTTGAGGTGTTGCTCTTTAAATGAATGGACAGGATTGATAAGCAGCATTAAAGCACTCTCTGAAAGTCTTTCACTTTGTGGATCAGTAGCACCATCTTGTGGTATCACACAGTCACACGCTCTGAACATGTTCAACTCAAGTAACAGACATGAGAATATATGAAATAACCAGTAAGCTGTGAAATGTGTGTGTGAAACCGTACGGCTCCACTTACATTATGAACACGCAAACTACATTCTTTAGCTTGAACAGTTTCTAAATAATTCATTCACTTATACATGCTGTGAAAAAAAGGATGATGTCTTTTCCAAACCAATTTAATTTACAGCTCCTTTAAAGAAGAACTGACAAAAATTGTTCCACAAAAGTTTCCCGCACTTCTGTCTGCATATCACATCAAATCCAGACCCCTGTGTTGAGAGACCGTTCCTCACGCAGAGGCACACAGGCTCCGAGACAAGTTAACCCTGAATTTTTAATATCTGCAGACTGAATATCAAAGGCCCACGGAAAATTATAGATGAACCATAACAAGTCGAATCCATTTGAGTTAATTAGACAGAAAGAAACAGCGAGAGAAATCCATAACACTAATGTGGAAGCTTCATATGTAGCCAGTGGTGGAAAGTAACTAAGTACATTTACTCGCATACTGTATTTAAAAGCCATTTTGAGGTACTTGCACTTTATTTTATTATATTTATACTACTTTATACTTCTGTCTGCTTACACTTTGGCAGCCAATAATGTTACTCCACTGCAATTATTTACCAACATTAGTTACTAGTTACTTTACGGATTGATATTCTAAATGCAAAGTATAAATCAGATAGTAAATAATGATTTATTGCTATGGGTTAAAGTAGCTGGGATTAACCCCACCCAGCAGTGGAAAGAGTGCTGACAGTCTGTACTCAAGTACAAGTAAAGCTACATTACAGAAATATTACTTGGTTACAAGTAAAGCCACTGGTATTAAAATAACACTTGAGTAAAAGTATTCTAACTGAGTAGATTACATGTTGTAATGCATATTTAAGTACAAGTAAAATTACAGTGGAAAAAGTACTCGTAAAGTTAATTTGAGTAGATGTAATTAGTTACTTCCTTCCCAGACCAGTTGTAACATTAATGATGCTTACATATTAAAGCATCAATAACTAGAATCCAGCGATGTTGTATAGATTATTATGAAAAGGGCCAATCTGCGTAATTACTTTGCTACTTTAGGAATATTTTCAATTTAAAACTTTCAGTACTTTAACTTAAGAAAGAATTTGAACGCAGGATTTATTACTTGTAACAGAGTATTTTTACACTGTGCTAGTTATACTAACGCTTAAAGGGATAGTTCAGGTTTTTTGGAGTGGGGTCATATAAAGTACAAATCTATAGTCGGTCTGTTCCCTACCGTAATTGCCGATCAGCGCAGCCTCAGGATACGGAGGTTCTACTGTTGAGAAAATGTAGTGCCAAAAGAAAGGGCGGTCTGACGGCGATGTAAAGCGGTGTGAATTTTCTCTATACTATGTACACTTGAACTGATATAGATTTTTTTTAGGTGGGCCTTGTTTTAGGTGGTTAAAATTCACTTTGCATCTGGACATCTGGTTCACTGTAGTTCAAAGCTGAGCGTCTGGGCTGGAGCAGCTCTCTGCTTCTCCAAACTGAGGCTGCGCTGATCGGCAATTACGGTAGCGAACAGACCGACCATAGATTTGTGCTTCATGTGACCCTACTTCAAAAAACCCGAACTATCCCTTTATGCCAAAGATCGGAGTACCTCTTCCACAACTATACCTTCACTTTAGATTATTCTGCACTAACAGAATGTCACTCATCTGTTTTTTTGTTGTTGCAATGATCCATCAAATGTGGATTACTTGTGACAAAGACGTGTGATGAACAATAGATTTATCATCTAAGCTGACATCATTGCACCGAAAACAATTAACTTCACTGAGATCTCGAGCCTGATTTGTAAAATCACATTGGAATGGAATTAGAATGGAAAACAATGTTAAAACACATCTGTTTTTGTAGTTAGCGCCTGCATGACATCTGACAAATTGTTACAGGTCTGGGATTTGTATGACAGCAGTGTTTCACTCAGAAACTGTGTGGTGTGCCAAAATTGCTAAAAAAAAACAAAAAAAAAAAACAATTTCTACATAATATTGCTGTAGCTAAATATGTGAATGTTGACTGCAATAGTGATGGTTTAGGTTTGTTATGTTACACAAATACATATTTTGTGTCCTATATTTGTAATTAATTTAGATTTTTTTTTCTTTGTTGGTTAGTCTAAAAAACCCCAAAACATGACAGATTTCACCTTCATTCAGTGTTTTAAACAATAATACTTAAACTTTATGGGCATTGACCTTTTGACCTGAGCCGCTGCATATTTGAGGTGCCCTGATGATTTCAGCTCATCTCTGACAATCCCAAAGTTTTTTTGTTCCCATGTTACAATATGTGATTAATATCCAAGCTTGTGATATAGTTGGAGAACGTGTGTGTGTGTGTGTGTGCATGTGCGTGTTTGTGTGTGTGTGTGTGTGTGTGTGCAGGCTGAGCGGAGGCAGTAGAAAGTGCAGGGCTGTCAGAGTCAGAAGGACGGGCTGTTGTTTGAAGTGCCGGGGAGCGCAGAGCTGAGGTAATTGTGTCTGACGTGCGGCGATAATGATGAGGCGCAGATCAGATCAGCTGCAGATCCCCTGCCTCCAATCCCCCGCTGCTTGCCTTCACTTTTCCCTTCTCTCCTAATTGACCGGGCCGCGTCTCCCCCGAGCCCCTTTGTTATTATTTATTAATAATTCATCGCTAAATAATTCACACCCTTGGCCCCGCAGTGTTAATTGAGCAGGGTGGGGTGGCAGTGCTGGTGGTTGTGTGAATGTGTGTGTGGGGAGTATAAGGGGGGGGACAAAAAACTAGGGAGGAAATGGGAAGCGGGCCTTCCTTGTAGGGCAACAAAAAAGGGAAAAAAGGTTTGTTTTGTTGTCCACAGGGATGAGGCTTTGGGGCAACTGGACATTACAGTTGTACATACAGTGTGTGAGTGCATGTATGTGTGAGTGTGTGTGCTTGTGTGTATAGGTGAGAGCCAAAGAGAGGGAGTGAGTCAATAAAGTTTGTTATCATTAGAATTGAGGGCTGAACAGCACTCGCATCTTGATTGTCACATAGCTCAATTATGGCTTTAAAGTTCTCACTCTTTGATAGGTAAATAAATACATGCAATACAATAAATTCACGTCCAACTGACTGACGTCTGAGGCTTGTGAGTGCTCATCAACTCACGCATGAATACTTTATCTTTTGGAAAATGGTGGAAAGTAGCGCTGACACAATTAATTAATCAATCAGTAGCTTCATATATATTGATACGTATATATATATTATTGCAAATACTCATCAGTTGGAGCCCTATTCGAAGGTGTGGGAAAGTAGAGCTGCACAATTAATAGAGCTATTATCAAAATAGCAGCATGGCCAAGTCCAATAGCCAAATTACAGAACCTACAAATCTTTAATAACGGTAAAAAATATTTGGTATAGACTCCAATAAGTCACATCATCTGGATTTTATCTGTTTGTCTTGTTTGTTTGTTTGTGAATTATAAAATGGTTGATGGAATATGATCATTCCCTCTGACAGTGGCTCATATCACAAGTGTGCAGCCCGAGATGAAAACCTATACCTGTGGAGACAGATAAGCAGTGATGGAATGTAATTAAGTAGCTTTACTCAAATACCGTACTTGCAATTTTTTGGTACTTTACTTGGGTATTTACATTTTCTGCTACTTTACACTTCCACTCAGCTACATTTTGGAGGCAAGTATTGTACTTTCACTCCACTACTATTTACTCAATAACTCTAGTTACTTGTTATTTTGCAGAGCCATCATTATTCCAATAATGAGAACAATTCTAAATATTGGATCTAATAATCAGCTATGTCAGTAGTCAGTCAACCCACAGTATAAACAAACAAATACATTTATAGTTTTGAGCTCATGTAATGCCAGAAAATTGCTTTTGATACTTCAGTAAAGTTAATATCAGATACTTTAAGACTTTTACTCAAGTACTTATATTTACTAAGATAGAAAGAAACTACAGCACAGAAATGCAGAATATAGATAGATGATCCACTAGAAAGGCTGTAAAATGTATCTCTCAGCGCATATCTGGGTCACAATTATTTGATAAGCACCTTTAATGAATCCCTGTAAAAAGTTGTGTTTAGTTTGTGTTAAGTTTTTAGGTAAAACAATATGACTATGGACCACTATGTCATTATCTGGTTTTCAAACTCACAGTTATCGGTGCTGGCTTCAAGAAAAGTCCAGTGTAAGATGAGCCATGATATAGAAATGATGGTCGGAAAACTGTAAACTAAACAAATCTGAAGTCTTTTCACACAAACTAACATGACAACATGATGGATTTTTAGGACTATACCATGTGGCGGTGCCTGAGAACGACAGTGAGTCAGTCTGGTGGCAGACTTGCATTCAGCAGCAGAGGCGTCCAGTAGAGGTCAGCATCAGATCACCAGAACATCCGCCAAGCTCCATGTGTTTTGCGGCGCTGCAGTTCATTTGGAATCGCATGCTTTGTTTATGTTAAATTATTCATGCAACCTTTCATTAACACCCTAAACAAATACAAATTGCACTGCATAGAGGGATTCATAGCAATCGCGCTGTGCCAAGGAATGTTTTCTTAAGAAAATGCCTGCTTGCTGATTTGTAAGATTACTAACTGTATATTATTACTGAGAATCACACATCCCCGCCAAAAAACCCCACTGGCCGGCTCACTCTGCTTTCTGCTTGCTAACTAGTTTGCAAAAGTGATTAGAATACATAAAATATGGAGAGGTTAGACTTGAGACTTTTTTTTTTTGTTGCCTATGGCTGAATAGCTCATCACACTGAATCCGATGTTTAAAATTTTAAGACGGATTTAAAATTGAAAACGCTGGCTATTTCATAACAAGTTACAGAATCATTCCCTCTGTCTTCCTTTCCCCCTCCTCCCCTCTCCCACTCAAGTCTCCCTCCGACTCAAACACTGGCACTGTGTCGAGTCGCTGGGGCGATACTCGTCTTCAGAGCATTGCCTCGTTGCTAAATCTCTTTTAAGCAGAGCAGCATATCCAAAAAAATCAAAGCAACTGTGAACTCAGTCTCTTAAAAGTTTAGATTTTTTTGTTGTTGTTGTTGTTGGGGGAAATTTTTGGGTTGGGGGGGAAAAAAACAAGTTTGTGAGAAAAAGGAAAAAAAAAAAAAAATCTCCCCGGTTTGTGTTTCTTTGGGGAATGGTTCATCTGAAGCTGTCGACAAGGTCCATACAAGTCTCCTGCTGCCATGGAGCATACAGACTGTCTTTCATGCTGCAGCGGTTTGGGACCAGGAGAGGAAAGGGCCAGCAGAGAGGAATCTGTCTAGCCGAGCTCAGTGTATACGCTTGCATGTATTTTTGTAGACATCGCCGTAGACTTCGCTTAATCTAAGAGTACATCAAAGCATCCTCTGCTCCTCTTCTTCAGCTAAATCCTGCTCTGGTCCTTATTACCAAAGTGCTCATAAATGCCTTCGGGGAGTAGAGAAGGGGAAAAAAACACAAACAAAAAACAAACATGTTTGCTTTTATCTTTCAAATAACTATTTATGCTAGTACAAATGAGCATTCGGAGAGGGGATCATATGGTTTCACGGTGCGTGAAAGATGTAAAGATTCACGCTGGCTGAAAAAGAACAAAAGGGAGACAGTGCACAGCAGAGTAGATTGTCTCGGCGACACTCGCCAGAATGTCATCGTCTCTGGTCGATTTAAGTGTGCTGCCAATCTCAAAAATGACTTTTTTTTTTTTTCTTTTTTCTTTTTTGATTCAGCAAGTGGTTTCAAAAAGTGCCAGCGAACATGAGATTAACAAATGGCTCGCACCAGCCTGTTTTTTGATTTATTTTTGATGGCTCTGATGTGAGCATGGAAGTGAAGGGACTGCGTGTACACTCGGGTGGACGGCGGGGCCGTGGAGTAAACAGGCTCTCAGCGGCGCAGGAGTCTTTCCATCAGGATAGAGAGCGTAGCCCCATGGAGATCCTAGAGAGTTCTGAAGCCAGAGATGGTGAATAATAGAACAAAGTGAGGATGAGTCTTCTGAGGTTCCACTGCTCTTCAACATCCCTCCATCGTGGGGAGATGGGGCATGCGAGGGAGAAAGATGGAGAGAGAGCTCTGATGGTTGCAACTTCTGCGTCCATCCTTGCTGAAAGTTACCCGACGCGCTTTTCCTCTTAGCGAGTAAAACTTTTTGTTTTTGAAAACAACAATAATTCTGGCACAATGACAGCTACACATAATGACATTCATATGACAAACCTAATCCCATGGGACTGTGGGCCCCCTTCTCCTTTTTTTTTTTTTTTTTTTCATTTCGCTTATGAAAAA
>OMLP01009885.1:1027-11546 GCA_900302685.1 Spondyliosoma cantharus | reverse complement strand
TGTGAGCGGGGGCCACGGCCGCGGCCACACATTTACCGACCGCTCTCCGCTCTCCTCACAGCCGACACCGGGTTTTACGACCGGGCAGTCACGACCACGCCAGGCCCCATCAATCCCACAACGACCGTAATGAATTTGTCTGCAGGGGAAAGTCACTTTCAAAGTCTCCGGAGGATGGTCATCCATATCCTGGGAGTGTTTTTATTTAACCCTGGAGTGCGGTTGAACGGCGCTCGGGGTCACATTTGTCAATAAAAAAGAAGCGCCGCAGTTGATGACGGTTTACTTCTAAGTACCGGGTTCATAAACTCGGTGACAGCGGAGGTTAACAGGAAAATTTGACTGCTGCATTCAAAGTCGTTCGCCTTTCATTTCCCTCTCACCCGAAGTTAACTCCGGAAAATGAGTCATCATCTCTACCGACTGTAATGGGTATACAGAGTTGCAGAGTGTTGAACCAAATGTAATTACACACGTAGGTTAAATACAGTTTGTGGCAGCTTGATGGTTGCTCAAATACAATCAGATAACTACAAACAATGTTGGGCTGCAAAAGGAAAAGAAAACGTGAATGTATTAGGTGTTTGTAACCGCTTGGTGCCAAAACTCCACCTCGACTCCTGGACAGTCTGATCTATACAAAACCAAAGCTGACACTCCTCTGTCGAGTGACTTTCTTTTGGGGGGTGTTATATTTTCTTAAAGCAGCTCTGAGTCACTCGTGTTTTGCGCTGGAAGCTGGTCAACTGCTGGCGTCTGTTGGCAGAGTGGAGAAAGAGCCGAGGCACTTGAGAAACGTGCTTGAAGTCGCATCCTTTTGGACTGCTTCGGGAAAAAATTGGACCTGACTGTCCCACGAGGAAATCCACAGTCCAGCGGCGTCCAACAACAAAACAAATCGCCCGCAGGCTTGTACAGGCAGCCGAGCGAGACGAGGAAGGTCTCGTTGTTCACGTCCCGTTGCGATTCGCTCACATAGCACCGTGATACCGTGACACATAGCATCTAATCATCTACATAACTTTAGTCAACCAGCCTAAATTTCTCTCTGTTTTAGATTTACTGCGTTTTTTGTTGTTGTTGTTTTATTTCCCCATCAAATGTCAAGTGAGAATCAGTTTTTCTTAGGTGTACTTCACAAGTTAACAAAAGCAGATTTCCTTCCCACAGAGATAATGTTAGGCATACGCGGGAAACACAGTTGATCTGGATTATATTATAACGGAGGCGGGTCACATAACGATGCGTGTCTCAAAATTTGGGTGGATTAATTCATCCCCCAGTGAAGAGGGCACATGACAGGAGACTAAATCACATCCCCGAAATACTTTAAAAAAACAAACTCTGGTGCCCTGTGGTTGTCGCCCTGAGGTCGAGGGGAGCGTCTCTGCTCTGTGGTTACACATGACACTGCGTGCAGGGGCTGATCGAAACAGAGGCGGCCCGGTGACATCTGTCCCCGGCTCAGATCTGATTCTGCCCAGATTATACCTCCAAATCAGACCAAGCTGAAATTACACGCACTCTCATGCACGCAATTCTGCGACCAGGCATGCGCACACGGCGCTGGCGAGGCTTAGTTCATCCCTGACCTCCTGGACCCTTTGTCCTTTGCTTGTCTAGTTGTCTCCCTGTCTGTCTCTCCCTTCCTCCCTCTCTTATAATGCACATGCACGCACACAAACAAGCACGCGGCTGATACCGTTGCATAATTCTTCCAGCAGTAGCACAGCGCCTAAGCTCTCATGAGTCATCGGTCGGGATCAGGCCGACTGAGTGCAGCGCGCAGCGCTATCTGCAAGTAAAATGTGCTCGATTGACTCATGCTGCAGCCGCGATGACCGCGCTGAAGTGTTTCCTTTTCCTGGAGAGGCCGCAGAATGCGACAGCTCTCGCGGCATTCCTCAGACCAACCGTATCCAAGTATGGATACGGTTGGTCTGAGCAATTCTGCCGTCCCATCCAGGTGCAGTGCATCTGCTCGGTCCCCCACGTACACTTACGCAGCGCTGAAGGCGCCTGTTGCAGGTGGGGACGCAGAGCTGTCTTGCAGAGACTCCCACACTCCCTCACACAGCTGAGTGAAGTAGTTTTCACTCCAGTCTCGGCTCCATCGCCTCATCGTGATCTGTTTGTGTGTGTGTGTGTGTGTGTGTGTGTGTGTGTCTCACCGGAACACGTGTGTGCGTGTCTGTGCCGTGGCCTAATGCGTGTACGTGTGGTTATTGATTATTCATGCTCTTCTGACTGTCCCATCTCTAAGTGTAGATATGACAGTTTTTAATTAAACGCATTTATCTGGCCCCCTCCCCCTCCTCTCTCTCTCCCCCGTGCAGCAGTCTGACACAAATGTATTCCATTTGCCACGGGTAATGGAGCTGAGCGAGGACGAGGCTCACCCCAGGTAGCGCAGGGGGGGAGCCTCGGTCGGAGCAACATACATAAATACATGCTGACATACAGACGTATAGATGAGGCATCGACGAGCGCGTACAAATATGGATCATGTGTACACACTCTCATCAGCCCAGCTGCAAGTTCATTAGCGCTCGCTGTTTGTTTAGTTCTATTGCTTTGATTGATGAGAGGAAATTATCTGTGTGCAGCGAGGAGCCGCACAAATTTGGTTTGGAAAAAAAAAAAGAGATGAATTTTCATAAAGACGAGCTGCGTCTCTCTCAGTTTTTCTCCGATACCGGCCGGCCCACACTGCTGATTCATTCGAGGCTCCGTAGGAACTCGTATCTCCAAAGCTCGCGACGCTCTCATTCGCAACCTGTGCGCAATTGTACACGTCGGCTGTGAGGGACGTTGGTAATCTTGTGGTAAACTTAGAAATACTCTTTTGAACTTGCCGTCCAGACATCTCTGTGTAAACAGTCTGACGCTGATAAGGTTTTTCATTTTTCTATCCGCGCTGTAGCCGCCTGGTTGAGTTTAATCTTTGGTCCATAGATGTGCTGAAAGGAGTTTTTAACTGGTTAGGGAACAGCAGGAATTAATACTGTACCGACTGTACAATACCGACTATATTAGTGAAACTGGATCATATACTGTTTTCTGTTTTTTTCCTCTGATGTCCTCCGGGGAGCTCCGAACCTTCAGGATGGAGTTTGCTAGTTTGACTTGTTGCTAAAATAGCCGCTAACTGCTGCTAACAGAAGCGCAAATCGCCCAAAAACTTGAATTTTCATAGTGTTGCTTTAATAAAAAGATAGCATAAAAAATATGTTGGGTCTTTCTTTCACACACTTTCCAAAACAAATGCAGGCGCTGGCTAGATTATCATGATTACCGCGTTTGGCCACAGGGGGCGCCGGAATCAACGCAGAATTAAAGTTCCCTGTCGTTGCTTTAACCGAACGTGTTTTTCTGTCTTTATTTATTTGTTTGTCCTCAGAACTAAGCTCTGTCTGTGCATTTTTATTTATGGGATGTTAGTTGTGTTAGAGTGATGGAGCAGCAAACAGCAGGAAAAGACTAATGTGGTGTCAACCCGGCGCAACTGTTCTACAAAAAGACTGTATTTTTCATTGCGGTCGGAGGGAAGTGGCTCTTACAGCGTTTTCTATTCATCTTGAGTGTCTGAGGATATAATGTGAATTTCTGGTGTGAGCGGCGAGGGATTTTTTTTTTTAAAAAAATGTATATATCGTGGTATAAATTTCACGATGTACTGTATGTTGCCAGGATTTTAATGTGGTTACCTGGCGTGCATTTGAATGAACTTTATTTACACCTTTTAATAACATTGGGTCATTAAATCCAGGTGAAACACACCAGGAACGAAAAGGATCGTGAATATCCACAGATCCTCGCCGCATGACTCACTCCCACAGCAGAGAGATTAAAACAATTATGGAGATTTTCAAGGTTTTGCATCTTACATATGTGGACCTACAGGATAGAATAAGCCAAGACGGATCGGATATTTGAAGCATATGCTGTAGATGATATGGCTGGTTTCCTGTTATTTTTGGTATTGTCAAATTAGCATTCAGCTCAGGAAGAACGAGCTGAGGTGCTTGTGTTCCAGCCTTTAGCCTCATCCTGTGTTTGCCACCTAAAGCCCTGCAAATAATTAGTTTATGTTCACGCTGGTTCCAGCTGCGGCTCGCGTGTCGCGGCACTCGAGAGGCATAACTAGTGCAAATCTCCTGCTTGTGTTTTCTGGTTTTTTTTTGTTTTTTTTTTAACTCCTCGCTCATCTGCATAATGCACCCTGACACATGCAATCAGGAAGGCCCCATTTGCATAGGCTCGCTTTTGAACTCCCCCCCCGGTTGACGCAGTGGCAGCGTTTGTTATCGGACAGTTTTTTGACAGCCGGAGGAAGCCGCCCCGTCAGGGCTGATATTCATGAGTACATAAGACAACAAGCGAGCTAATGGGCGCCATGTTTACAGACTTCAGATAGTCTCTCATTAGAGCCAAATGCCCTGGTGTTAGATAAGAAGGAGGCGGAGAGGTTTTTTGGGGAGACAGGTGCCTGATTTTGCGTCCTGTGTGCGGTGACGTGTAGACGCGAGCTCCCCCACCTAAAATCAGAGAAACAAAGAGACGTCCAGTAATTAAAAAAAGTTTTCTGATTTTGAGATTGATGTTAAGCACTTTTCATTACCGCTTTCTTTCTACCGCGACACGTGCAGCTGCGTGTATGGACGGAATAACAAGTCGCTCTCCTTCATCCGCAGCCACCGCGAGCAAGCTCCATAAATCTTCATACGATATTGGCGTGTCAATCTCGTCATTGGGTTTACTGTCAGCCCGTCCAGGTGCTGTAAAGATTAGTGGCTCTGCTCGCTGTCTGCTGTGAGAGGATGCCCTTGAGTGAGCAAGCGGGAGGACATCCAAACACCCTCAGGATGTCTAAACTCCCGAAAGCACATCTTGATCTACGCACGCCGGAGACATTTATCGTCCGCCTAAATAGCGTTTCTCACATTTTTCGCCTGGTTGTTTATGTCTTTTTGAGTGTTTGGGGTGTCATGATTGTGTAACTATGACTCTGAAAGTCCTTAAAAAAAACCTTGATTTCTTTTTCTCCTCCCTTTGCGTGTTTCTGTCTCAATTCATTCACTCTTTGTGCTTTTCTTTTTTCCTTCCCTGGCAGATCTCCACACTACGCCTGTCCAGAAGTCATCAGGGTAAGTCATTTTCCAATGATTCACAGCCAGCTCACAGTCCTGCTTCTTATTTTAACCAACGCTAACACTCGGCCCACTAACAAACACTCTCCGGTCCTCAGGGAGAGAAGTATGACGGGAGGAAAGCAGACGTCTGGAGCTGTGGGGTCATTCTTTTTGCCCTCTTGGTGGTGAGTGTCAGCTTGTTCTTTCCTAATAATGGCGAATGGACTGACTGACAGTTTATTTCCCTGCCCCCTGCTGAAGTCTGCTGTTGCGCAGTGTAACCATAAGTGGTTACCTTTTCCCCTTTTGCGCCCGGCTGTAAAGGATCAAAAAAGTAGAAGGCGAGAGCACCTTCTGACAGGACACTCACAACTTTGCACTCAAAGTTGACCTCGGCGGCTTGAGATGATCCCGAAGCCGCCGCAGGGAGTCTGATCACACAAATCAGGCAGCTAAATAGAAAAAGGTCTCCCTCCCTCCCTCCGAAACCCTCCTCAAGCCGAGATTCTTGCGTAATAGAAAGATCAGAGAATCGAAGCATCCTTTTTATTCATTATCCTGTATCCACACACACAATCCTGTATCCATAATCAGGTCTACTCTCCAGCTACATTATGTCTGCGGTTCCCCAGCCGTGCAGCCCCGAAGCTTTGCTTCATCAACAGCTGTACTGTAGTTCCTACACACTCCTGCGCCATGAATAATTCATCCCGCCAAACTGAAAAGAAGAGAGCCCAAAAATAAATACCGACGCTGACAGGGCGGCTTTTGGCCACAGGCTCTGTTTATTTGTCTTTGTTTTTTTTTTTTTGCCTCTTTCACCCTCTCGCCGCGTCTTTTCTGTCTCGTATCCGTGCGTACTTGTGTTCAGGACAGTCTCCCGTCTGCTCTCGTGTTGCATAAAACCTGCTTTTCTCTCTCTCTCTCTCTCTTCAAAAACAAAAGTTTTCTCCCCGTCGCCGCTCGACCGCAGATGAACACTGTCTTCCTCCCGTTTTTTTTTTTTTGTTTTTTTTTCTCCCGTCCTGCTGTCTGGCTGCGAGATAACCATTTGTCTGATTGCGGGAGACGCGCACACTCCCCAGCAGTTAGGCTGCACTCAGATCATCTGTTACACAAGCCTTCACCCCCCCTTTACTTCTCTTAATTCCTCAGCCTTTTTTCCCCCTTCCATCTCGTCTGCTGCTAGAGGTTGTCATTCATCAAACAGCCACATCTGTGAGGTGTCAGCTCGCCCTGATGAATGACTCTGATGAGAGAATGTTAAATGAACGAGGTGAATGAGAAAGCTGGGTAATTATTAGAAAAGCCCTGTTTTCAGCTCGCTGCTGTTTATTATTTATTTTGGCGTCGTGGCTCAGGGCAGAACGTCTCTAATTGGAGAGCTGAACAAGTTGAGAAGGCGAGCCTGTTCTCTAAGTGGTGCTGGATTAAGACTCGAAATGTGGTTTTGTTTCTTCTGGCGAGCCTTGTTAGTCATTCAGGTCCTTTTTTTTTTTTTTTTCTCTTCGTTTCTTTTCTGCCCTCGATCGAGCGGAGGCTTATTTTCTGTGTTCAAACTTTCCTCTCGACAACTTGGCCTCTTCTAATCATTCTCTGCCTCTGCAGGGCGCCCTGCCGTTCGACGACGACAACCTGAGGAACCTGCTGGAGAAGGTGAAGCTGGGAGTGTTTCACATGCCACACTTCATCCCTCCAGACTGTCAGAACCTCCTCCGTGGCATGATCGAGGTGGATGCCACCAAAAGACTAACGGTCAGTTCGATTGAGAGACCTTTAAGATTTTGTTTATATACTTTTTGAACTTTGAACTTCAGCTCAGTCCCTTTGTTGGCCAGAAGAATTCACAAAAAGAATATTATCAACTGGAAAGAAACGTAAATGATTGTAAGAGGCACTTGATCATTTATATGACATCAACTAGAGGCTTATTATAATCACGATATCAATATTTCTTCTTTAAATATCACGATTATCGTCCTAATTGGTATATCGTTATTATCGTGATGATATTTTAGACCAGGGCTGCCTAAAGTGGGACCCATGGGCCACCAGAAAGATTTAACAACTAAATACAAATTGCCGTTTATGCCCTTTTAATATATATGATCATCAATTATTAATTGCATTTCATGTTCTGAGCACAGTGGGCAGATCGTTCAGGAAGTACGACTGAAGCACCGTGAGGCAGGAAAAGAAAACGTGTAAGGAACGTAGAAAGATTATCCCGTCGTAAAAAAAACAAAACAATTTCTTAAGCCATAAAAACAAAAACGAATTACCAGAATTATTTTCTCCCTCTTTCATTAATGTTCAGTTTTTGGCCCCTCAAGGGAAAAAAAGTCTGTTTTAGAATATTTCAGCTTTCTTCTTTGGAGCAACAAGTATCATATAACAGTAATAATAATATTTATCCAAGTTTGAAATTGCAGATCTTCACTTGGCTAATTATGGCGCCAAAACCCTGCAGCCACTTTGTAATAAACATCATTAAAACATGTTCAATCCAAGTGTAGTTAGTGAAACATTAGTTGTTATTATTATTAGTTATCATATTTATTTGACTGTTAACAAACAATAAAGTGCTTTATAAGTCTTTTATGAAGGTTTGTAAACATCGGTTACGACTTCACACAAAAGACGTGCTGAACAAATGCGCTTCATTGTTCAACAGTTCAAAAACTATTAACGCCGGTTTAATCAACTATGAATTAGCCATGTTTTAGTAATGTTATTACAAAGTCTTATTTACTCGTCTCCATGTTTTTCTCGTGAGTTCGACCGCCGCGCGGCCGTGTGTGCGTGTGTGATTGCACATTTATCTCTGAGGGTATGTATTTACAGCCCTCACATCCGCGTTAGCGCACAAATATTAATATTACACAAGCCTTGTGAACCTCGGCGGCACGCGTTGCCATTCTTCCGCATTATGCATGCCGTGTCTCTGTGCTACATGGAGGTACAAAGCACCCTTTGCACCTCGTTATGCACAATTCATTCGATCCCAATCAATAAGACATGAGTTATAGTCACGCTTAATATTTTATATTCGCAGTCCGCAACTTGTAGTGTTTGCTAATGACGTTGTAGAAGCAGCAAAACACATTTATAGACGTTGTTTGAGATGACGTTCATGAGGGGGGGAAGCCCGTACACCTCAGTTCTTTGCTAAGAGAGGGAAATCATTATTTTTGCAGATGCACGGAAAACTTTTAACTCTCCGAGGAGAGAGCGCGGCGGCAGACACGCGCGTTCAAACTCAAGTGGCTAATATCGGCTCGACGCTGCCGAGCCAGCCGCCGTCTCGTTCTTTGTTTATTCTCGTCTCCCTTGTGTTCCGAATGCGTTTGTCTCGCCTCATCCCCGATTCCGTTTGAGTTTTCCTCCTCATGTACGGGACGCGAATTCAGGAGAGGGCCGCTGTTTGCGAGCTCTCCCTCCGCGCTGTTTAGTGGCCCTCATCGCGATGCCAGTCCCTCTCTGCAACGGCGTCCGATCACCTTGGCGAGGTGGCTGGAGGAGGAGGAGGGCGCGAGAACAGAGAGACGCGAAGGGCAGGGAGTCAGGATGAGAGAGAGAGGACAAAAGGGGAAATGTAAATAATGGAGGTGGCCAGAGATCTCAGAAAAAGAAGACACCTCGCAGAGAGGTGGCGCTGCCCTTTGTTCTCGTCTCGCATTTGGACGGCACGCGGAGATGCAGACGTGCTCGGGAGCTACTGTGTCTGTGCGCACACAAATAGAAACCCCACACTTCACTGTACTGTAAGCAACAAACCTTCTTCAGCTTCTCCGTGCGGGAAACAAAATTGATTACAAGTTGCAAATGTGACGACACCACCCCGAAGCGGATGCAGATGCTCCATTTTTCCTCGTGCCTTGTGTCGGAATAACTTAAACTAGCAGAAAAGCAGCGGTGTTGATTCCTGAACGTCACCTCTTTGGTATGCTGTATGTATACTAGTTTTCTGTTTCTCCTCTGCCTGAGGAGGACGGGTCACCCTGAGATCCCCTAGATATGTCCAGCAGCCTGCAGCGCTGTCCTCGACAAACCGTAACACACGGGCCGAGCTGCTGGGAGAGAATATGCTACCTCTCCTCCCCCCCGTCCAGCTCCAAACACGGCTCTTGGGATGCGTTGTAACCTCACAGAATGTCAAACAGCCCTTTTTTAGATTGAGCGTTCTTGGTGTTTAGTCGCGACCGCTCGGTCAGGGATGAGCGGCGCACCGTGGGTGGGGATGACGTCGTAACGGGAGCGCGCTCTTCTTTTGCGAGGGATTCTTTTGCTACGTCGACGGTAGTTTGTCGAATCGAACCGATTGCCGTTATCGGACCGCGGCCCCTGGCTGTGCTCCGGTATGTCTACTTACGCTTTCTGTTAATTGCGTTTTGCTTGTACATGAACACACACGGAGCGAGTCAGAGCGGGAGGGCACGTACCTGAGCTTAAGGGGCTTAACCCGATTAAAAAAAAAAAAAAAAAAAGCCTTTCTCTTCATTTCCTGTCCATGTAGTCCGGGTCCCTGGAGGTGACTGGGGGGCGAGCCACCTGAACACAATCGTCTCATCTTCACTATTCAAATGAAACGCGTAACGTCCTGCCTCCTTATGATCCGCGGGGCTAACGAAGAGGATTGGCTATCTTATTATATTAAAGAGCAGATAATCACGGGCAAATTATGCATTCATAAGGGGCGCCGCAAAAGTACCAGGGTCGCTGGAAGGAAAATAAAGGAAGCGATTCTGTCTCCACAAACGAGAAATGAAACCGACCTCATTGAGGAAATTAAACTGTAGTTAATCACGTAAACTTCACCGTGTGTGTCAGAGAGAGAGAGGCCACTTAGCTTTATCTGGCGTCGCTGTCTCTCTACACGATAAGATACAAGTAGCTACTACCAGGCAGAGATGTATTAATTTTTTAAGAGTGGCGCTGACCCAATAACAGGAACCCTCTGGGGGTGTATTCGCTGCGGCGCAGATGCTGCTGAGCGATCGCAGACATATTAAAGGAACATCACGGAGGCAGGCTGTGATCCTCTCTCACTCGTCGCTTTGATCGCGAAGTTGACACCGCTCTATTGATCGTATAGGCTACGGTATAGCGTAAAGGGATGTTTGAGAAGGATCGAGAGAACAAAGGCACACCTACAGATCCGTCTGTCCTACTTCAGCACCGCGGAGGGCGCCGTGGTTTTATTTGACGCGCGGCAGTGCGTGACGGCCGAGTCACGGCCGCAGATTCAAACTTGTACAAACCTCAGCCAGGTGAAGGATCGGTGAGTCAGACAGGCTGGACTTCTTTCTCTGTTACCAGGGGAAGAAGATGGGGGAGAGTGGGTTAACTACGGGGATATGTAATGAGTACGGCAACCCCCCCCTCAC
>OMLP01009880.1:9005-42002 GCA_900302685.1 Spondyliosoma cantharus | reverse complement strand
AAAAAAAACCAAAAAAAAAAAAAACCCTGCTGATGGAGGAGGCAAAGAACATGAAGAGGGAGAGTGATAGAAACTGGACGGACGGGCATTCACTCAACGGCGACTGCTGCAGTGTTGTCCAAGGACGGAGCCTCGTTCCTTCCTGTGAAAGCTGCTCAGTGGTGCATGAAGCCAAAAAAAGCTCAACTTTAAAAAAAAAACTATAAAATGGCGCAGATCTTACTAACTTAGCACCTGGCTAACATGAATGGGGATCAAACAATGTAATCTTGCAGCTCCTCTAGAATTTCTTAACTTTATTGGAGCAAAAACAAATAATTTTGCAGGCGTTGCGATGCTCAAAAAAAAAACACGAGGTATTTTTGGAAGGAGACTTGAAAGCCTGGCGCTCTTCCTGGGGGCTCGGTGTCGTGTTGAAGCCTGTTCCCCCGCTGATACGTTTCCCCTTTAATACTTGGACTTGAGACAGTTCAAAAACCAGCATTCTCTATACTGGATCAGTGAGTAACACAACAGAACAAGACAAATTATGCACAACAACAACAGAGCTGCTCTGGCAAAACGATTCTCGCGTACCGAACTAGCTGCTGACACAATACATGCACATGAGAAAGCAGGATAGGTCTATTATTTTAGGTCAAGTTGTATTTTGCTTTGGACCGTAGCCAGGCTGCTACGTGGCGATACGTGTTGCTAACGAGTGAACAACAGGCTAATACCACAGGGAGGTTGAAGAGTTGTCTGTCTCTAGTTTTGGTTTTTGCAGTCTTGGACAGGTGGTGAGACATATTCGTGCTCTTGGACTCAGATTTACGAGGCCGTCCGTCTCTTACGTGGGAGCGAGTGAAGAGTCGTTGTGTGTCTGTGTGGTTGTTTGACCTTCAAAGCAGAAATGTTAAGAGTCACTTCATACAGCAGCTCTGGTCCAGTGGCCCTTGGCCTTTTTAACTGGTTGGTCTGTTCGGTAATCCATCCATGATACTAATTAGCAACTACCAAGCTTGGCTCCAGGGGTCCAATCAGCTTCAAGAGGAGAGGCTCGGGTCGACGCCTCTCCCCCGGCTTCTGTTCCCAGTTTTGCGTGTGAGAATAAATCTCCACCAATTGATCTAAATTTAACACCGAGGATAAAACACAAAACGATTGATTGCATAATTCATCCTCTTCTGGTCAATATTCAGTCGAGGCACCTTTTGGCAGCAGCTGCAGGCTTGGTTCTGTGTGGACGGGTCCGTCTCACTTCACATGTCTGGACGCTTCAGCGCTTCCTGCCAAACTGCGTCATCGTGCACGAACAGCGAGTCTGAAATCCAGCCACAGATTCTGGATCTGATTGAGGTCTTACTTGGCTACTTCAGGACAATTACTTAGTTGTTTTGAGACTGTTACTGGATTTGGCTTCTTTCTTCTTTCCCTTCTCAGAAGTTCTTTTGAACACTCGCAGCGCTGATTCCTCCGAATGTTTGTTCCAGTCAACTGATCTTTTCTTACAAAAGTTGCCCATCGCCTCCCGCTGAGATGTTTCCCCACAGCATGACGCTGCCACTTTTACTTTGTGGTGGAGACGGTGCTTTTGCTGGCCCGATTTCCTAAGAAAATACGGGTTCCTGCTGAAGAAGAGCTCGTGGGCGCGGTGCAGAGATCACCCAGTTCAGGAAATGGATTATAGTGTAGTTAACAAAATATTGTCTTTGGCCTCTAACTTGAGAGAAACTGTAGCTATTAATTCAAATTACATTGAATTATTTTTTTTATCAAATTAAAGGTGCAATGTAGGAGGTGATGCACGACAAATTAAAGATGCATAAGGGAACACAAAGCAGCCCGTCGAGGTGGAGGTGGAGGTGGAGGTGGTGTTGATGGATGCTAAGCAAAAATAATTTATTGAATATTTTCCCAAAACAAAGACACGTTCAGTTTCAGCCCGCTAGTCATGTTCAAATTTAATGATTTCATGAACAAACCAAAACATCCGCCCACTCCTCGTTTGTGTTACAGCAATCAGATAGTGCTCGTTAATAAACACATAATTGCTCGTTTTCCGTGTCTTATCAACAGTTTATGAGCTTGTATTTGTTGCATGTGGGCGACCGCGGCTCAGGAGGTCGAGCGGTCATCCGGCCATCAGAAGGTCGTGATTCTGCACGTCGAATGTCCAAGCCAGCGTATAAAATGCGTGCGTGAATGTGCGACTTGTGTTGTAAAGTGCTCTCAGCAGTCCGTACAAATGCGGTTAATTTACCATTTCCGCCACTACGATCTTCCTCGTCGCTCCTGTAAATCCCATCTGTGCTGCGCTCACGCCTCCTCTTAAAAAAAAAAAAAAGGGCAGAGTATTCTCGCCGCAGAACTGACCGCTGCGAATGGCGTGACCTCAGTAAATCCAGCAAGCGTGCATAATTAACCTCCGGTGACACGTGTACCTCTCATTATTTTTCGCTTCCTTAAGTGCATATTTGCGATAAGGGAAGAGGTGCGCCCTGCAGACACTCACGCGGGCGACACACAAGCTGAGACTCCAGCCGGCTTGATGAATACTGCAAGTGTTCTGGGCCAGAACGCATCACGTGCGTCTGAAAACAGGCGTAAAAGCTTCAGTAAATCTGACCCCCGTGTGCTCGTATCAGATCTCTCTCTGGTCCGTAAAATAGTCATGCAAGTTTTATTCAGCAGTGCTCGTCTCGCCTCGTCTCGTCTCTTTGCCCGCGACTGTTGTCACATGCTCTCACATTTCACCGTGAGGCTCGGCTGAAGACCTTCCCCACCGACGCCCTTCTCAAACAGACACATCATTTGCGAGGACCGCCACCTCCAGGTAGATTTACAGCCGCACTCTATTATTATACGTTCTCTGATTGACCTTTTCTGTCCTCTGGGAGATAATCACCGTCTTGGGATATTTAACTCGCACATCCTGGTGACCGTGTTGTGGATTCGTCTGGAATTCATTGTGATGTGGTTTTAATGGAGAAAGCACTGCCAGTAAAACTCACTGTCCACTTATTGGACCTTTTCTAGATAGTATTGTGTATTTAACCATAAAAAAAAAAATTATATTGCAAAATACTTACGCAACCCATTACTTTGATTTTCATATTGGTGCTTAAAAGTTATAATCCTTAAAGGGCCACTCCAACAATTTAACACATGCAGGTCAGTTAATGTCCTCTGTGGCTCTGGGAGCTCTGTAGAGTCTGAAAAGACTCGAGTGGTTGCAGAAAAGTAATGAACTATATGCACGCATGCAGGTAGGTAATTTGAATCTAGTGTTGGAATGACAGACCCCGCCACAAACAATGACCACGACTATAAAGAAAAGTCAAACTATGAAGTATTCTAGAACGGTTCATCTGATCAACTTCACACTTGGCAGGTTTGTCGGGGAGTAAAAAAAGGAAGTGCAGTGTTGAATTTAATACAATTTGTACATGTGACATGTTCAGTATTTCATATATCTCATGGGGAAGCAGACGTAAACAAAACGGAAGCGAGTGTGGTGCAACAACTTGCCGTAGCAACGTGTCGCAGAAGGTCAACAAGCCTGGATGACGCAGGTTTTCTGCTCTTCAGCAAGAACTGGAGGTGATGTGTTAATTTCCTGCATGCTAGTTTACCTCAATGTGAAGCGTTGCTTCGCAGCACCGTCGGCCGCTTCCGGATGCCTCTTTCATCAGAGCCGCCTCAATAATATATGCGAGCACTTGAGGAGGCTAAAGACTGAATCTGTAGCCCGTCACATTACCAGATAATCTGCCCAACAGCACAACTTGTTTTACTTTTAAATTGTGAGGATTAAAACTAGGGATGAGTGAGCACACTATCTGTCTCTGTTCATCCAACAAAATCATTATTATCTGTTTATTATTATTATTATCCAATCCCAAAATGGCTGCAGTTGCTGTATTTTAAAATGTATATGACAACTAATTGCAGAACAGCTTTATAACTGAGCTTCAGATCAATGTTTTTGATAACAGGAGAACTATTTTCAGAATTGTTTTTTCCGAAACTTGAATGAATAAACACCAGTCAGCTGCAGAATCAGGATGTTCCTTCATCATTAGAACAGATATCTGCACATTTTTTACTCGTATTATGTTCACCTTGTACTCTTTTAACCTGTTATAACAATCTGAAGTTTTGCTTTTGCTAAATTAAACATTCATTGAAATAAATCAAACTCCTACATGCATGCAGATGCCTCAGGAACTCCCTCATTTGCTGTTTCGGATGGCGGTGTCGGCGGGGAGCGCTGTCAGGCACGTCGCTCTCACAAAGGTGTTTAATTGGGCCGAGCTCTGTGCGACTGTAATGACCACAGCATGTGACTCTCATCATTTTATTCTCATTAAACCACTCAGTGACCCCTTGTGCCCCTGCGTGGAGGCATCTGCATTCATTAAACGTAGTCAGTGACGCGATATATCTCATCTGGCTGAGATTGTAATCAAAAGACTCTCTGCTCATCTGAGACAAACACACCGAATCTCAGCGAGGGAGACGAGCAGGCGGCGGTCCCGTTCTCTCAGGCTGCCTGGGATCTTTGTCGTACAAGACGCAGGACCAGGACCTCATATTGCGCTATTGTTGAAAGTTCATTTTCTCCCTGATGTGCAAGCGGCAAAATCAACAGTGACAATTCAATTTTCCACGTTCTTCGACTGCTCAGCCACTCCTGAACCTAAACCGCACACATCTGCTGATAAGCGTCTCCACACACCGAGGAAAGTTGGTGCCAAAAGCAGTTTGCACAGCATCTCTTTGACCTTGGCATGATTGCCTGTGAGGCACTTTAATTTAATCAGCTTCCCCAAGCTTGAAGCTGTGCTCATTGTTAAGGAGAGCAGGTCCAGCGAGCGCTATCCACAGATGTACGCACACACACACACACACACACACACACACAAACGCACATGAAGGCATACTCCTCCTCGTGCAGAGGCAAGGTTAGCGACAGACCAAAGCTCCAGGGACCGGGGGGCCTCACATCCACACAAAGGCCAACAGACAGAGGAGTTTGCCAGGCATCTCCATCAAACAGGCCCGTCTCTAATTATGTCATCAATCAGGGACGGGATGACGGGCAGGTACTCAATTAATGGCCATCGGAATGCAGCGCAGGGTCTTCGGGCACCGTGCCATCTCTGTCATCTTGGGCAGGCAACAGGACCTACACATCAATGCACTTGGAAAATGCACGACGGCCGGTGGCTAGGACAAACACACGCAGCCATTGTACGAGAGCCGGAGAATGTTCAGGCCGCATTCCAGCTGCACCGCTGCTGAATTAATCTTCTACCTCTGAGAGAATTTGCAAATGGATGTCGCGACGATCATTATGCCGTACTTGCTAGTTAGCGCCGCGATGCCCTCCTCCTTCTTTTGTTGTCCTGCTTTAACCTCCGCCAAGGACGTTGTGTTTTCCACTCGAGTCCATTTGTTTGTCGGTTCGTTCGTCAGCAGGATTACGCAAAAACCACGAAACAGATTTTGACATAAAGGAACGGATCCAGGATTTGTTTTCTGACTTTCTTTAACATTGAGGGATGTTTTGAGGGTCTTGATGGAGATCAGGTGTACTCAGGTGGTTGGTTTCTATGAGTGAGTTCAATTAGATGCAGATCTTAGAACTGGTGATTTTAAATGATGTTATGGGTGGTTTAAAGTTTAGAGTCACACAGGGTTATCCTGTTCGATGTTGAATTAATCTTGATTGAATTAAAGGGGACTGTTCCACCTATTGATGTACCTGCTGGTCCTTCTGTTCCTCAGACTCTGCAGGATGAAGTGATGGCATTTGAATAAAAGAGGTCACTCGTACATTTGTTTTGTCATTCACACGTTATCTGTATTAGCTATTACCTATCTCTACGCTAATGCTAATGTGTTGAAAATTATTTTCAGTCTTCTTCTTGTTTGCACGCTCATTTCAGCCCAAAGGCTGACAGCACGTTCCCTCCGGCATGCATGATAAAAAAAAAATAAAAATGTGTGAATGATAGAAATATTCTAGCAGCCAGATTGGCTGAAATTCAGATTCTTGTTTGGGGCTGATGCAATGTTCATAAAGATCCACTCGTAATCATACAGCAGTTTCTTTTTTAATTATTGTGTAGGAGAAAATGAGGTCAGCGTTTTTCTTTTAACCTGCGATTCCAAAAACCCTCTTTCAGCCGGCAGACACGCGAGCTCACACGTTCCAAATGCAGAGGGAGGAAATGCGAATGTGTCGTCTATGCGAGGCAAGATATTTCACTGACTTGACAGTTGGCAGCCAATAAATATGGATGTAAACAATGTACGTTTCGACAACTCAAAAGAATTATCTCTGTGCTCTTTTTGACGCGGGGAATAAATTCAACTCAATGCATTTTGATGAGTGTAAACAACTGTGCACAAGAAGGCCCAGGAGGCATCCTAATTGTTCAGCTGACGGCCCGGGGGAATAAGGGAACACATGGAACGGAGGCACATAATAAGGTTACATAATATGGTGACTATATTCCATTAGAGATGCAGAAAATAGACGTCATCACATTACCTATTCGTTTTTGCTAAAAATGGGGATTATTACCAGGGTAAACATTTAAAACAAGGCTGTCAACGCTCACGCTTTTGACCGCGAGCTTCGACCGGTGAACACGTATCACACGCTCCCAGAGCCGCAAGTCCAAAGAAAAACAAATTTATAACCGACGACGGCACAAAAGGAGGACGCTGACAGCACACAGACAGGCGAGAGGCGGCATCTCTCCTCTGCACCAAGGTGCAGGTGGGAGGGACATTCGGTTACCGTGGTTACGGAGACACTCTTTCTTAAAACCCTCAACAACAGGTTATTAAGACGGGATGTCTTATGCAAAACCATCAGTGAATAAAATCCACAGACACCCTGCTGAGGTATCTGGTATGTAAATAAATCTATCTATCTATAGAGTAGGTAGGTATGCTTGATCAACCGAACTCATTCATCGTCAGCCGTGATTATTGGCTTGACACGATTATTACCACCTCGCCCTCTGGGATGGATACTGAATCTCACTCCAAACCAAATTGAAAAGTTGGCAGCTCTAATTAGAATACATATATTGGACGGTATATCACCGTGCACATGCACACATTACAACAACAACGCCGCTCTGGTCTCAAGTGAAAGAAGACGGTCGCCAGTTCATTCTCATGGCCTCTGGTGAAAAAACACATTTTCACTGGGTGGGAAGTTCGCCACCATCTTGTTGCTTATCTTTATTTTTTTATGGGTTCTTAAACTCCTCTTTCCCACAGAAAACACTGGTCCTGAAACGCCTCATCAGTAGACCCGCCTTTGCTTCTGTGTCTTCACGACATCACGCTTCGTCACCAGGTCACACATTTGTACAATTTATGCCAAGCAGCTAGTTTGGCAAGTAAGAATGAATTTAGCAGCGCTGCTCTGTTGTTGTTAGCGCTGCGGACTCAGGCGTGTGTGAGCTGACCAATCAGAGGAGACTGGAAGGGGGCGGGGCCTTAAAGAGACAGGATGTAAGAATACAGAGCTGCAGCACCGGACAGTTTGAGGAAGCTGATGTGTTTTGAGCACTAAAGCACGTAAACCTACTCTAGTAGTGACCCAAAACAAAATAATAACCTCATTTCAGCAGAAAAACACATTACAGTGCTTAGTTATTTATTCTTCTCTTATTTTTATTTTAATCTTTATTTGGCATTGAATCAAGAGCTACATTACTTTAATATTGACAAACCATGGATAATGTGACTGGCTACATTTTCTAACAGCTAATTAGCAAAAGTTAGTAACACTGGAATAATAATTAAAGTCACCCTCTCTTTAGCTGCAAATGTTGGTGAATCACAGTTGGTGCAATGTGATTTATATGATTACCATAAAAGTTTCACAATACATATTTATACTGACTGCCTTATTCAATTAAAACTTTGATGACAGACTGGTTTATCTTTATTTTTCGCACTGTTTCTGGCTGCCGCTGTTTTTAAATAATACGGATAAACCTGTGACCCAACAGGCTTTAACACTTTGGCATTCTGGTGAGCGCACCGGAGGACGTGAAGCCATTACACGCTGTAACAGTTTCTTAAACCAATCACCGAATGAGATTCATCATTTCATTCACATTTGGAAGATAATATTGAACCTTACATGTAATCATTGCATTTAATCAAGGATACGGACACATACGGAATGCACATAATTTGTTTACCGAGATACGGAGGCCCGTTTTTTTTTTTCTCCTCCATCAGAGCCATCACAGCGAGCTCGAAATGGACTTTGATCAGTGATTTGGTTACAAAATGAATCGCACTGGAATTAATGATGTTCGATTGCTGTGCTAGCCCACTTGTGAGATGCTAACTGCACTCATTAGCCCCTGAACTGGGCAGGCGTGAAATGGGCGCCCACAGTGTGTCAATGCTAGCCCCTGCCTCAATGTGCACCGCACAGCATTATCAGCTGCTGTTTAGACAGAGGCGGCTGATGAATAGGAGGGCCGAAATGCACTCAAACTGATTCATTTGATTAGTATTGGATGTGTTTTTGTGTTTTTTTCTTTCCTGGTGGAGGTAACCTGTGCTTTTCTGTGAGGGGGTTGAGTGTGTGTGTCTGGCTCTCTGTGTGTGTGTGTGTGTGTGTGTTGGCTGACAGATGTTCTTTCAGTCAGACCATGAAAATACCTCCCCAACAGGAGAATTAAGGTGAAGCCGATACATATGCCCACACCAAGAGATTCTTTATACCAGCTGGATCGATAGTTTCTTCCACGGTGGACAGATCCCAGCAACAACAGGGCGAGACGTTCCTTTTTTCTTTTCTTTTTTTTCTTTTGCCTCTGCAGCTTTAAATCATTGCAGCAGTGGGATTAAAATGAATTTTCACAAAGGATAAGTCAGCAGGGACAGCAAGGAGTTGCTACAAAGAGGAAGAGTGAACTCATTACACTTGACATTTCTTCTGTGAAACTTCTCGCACGGCACAAAAACACAATGTTAAGAGCGGCAGACTCACCACTCTCTCTTTTTAGTCATTTTTTAAAATGTTGATTTTAACGTTATAATTTGTGGGAAACGGAGAAGGTCGCTCCACACCCACGGGGCGCAGCATAAAAGCTTACTATTGCTCACCAAATTGGACTTGCTACTCTGGACTTAGCGACTAGTTGACTAACTAGTTGTCACTCGACTGGGCTCAGTCAACCTCTGTGACAGACGGCAGGTTTTAAGATACAGAGGTGATTTACAGAGCTGTTACAAGGCTGTTTCTGTGAGTGTCATTGCAGTTTCTGTAAGGGATGAGTGAAGCGTGTTTTACGATGAGTGAATGAGGCAAAGCTTGTCTCGTCTTGTGGCTAGTTAGCAGGCTAACTTCAGGAGACATTTCTACAACACATTACATAGACATCGTCTGCAAAAAAAAAAATATAATATTATTTCTGTTTGCAGATTTTATCGGTTGTCAAAAGCAAGCTAGTTAAGCTAAGGTTAGTGTTTTTTTAGATGTTTCCAGCTGAACATGTAGGATTTGGTTAGGTTACCACTGGAGGTAGTTAGCCAGAAATGCTAATGTTTGCTCCAGCATCCAGCCCATGAGATGTGTTGCTCAGCTGCTGATTGTTGTGCAGCAATCCAAAGACTGACAGGCCTGATGTGCCCCGTAGTTATGGGCTATGATTGGATGACCGCTGTGTAGGTGAGGGTTTAGCAAATGGTCAATCAATGTTACATAGGAATATTCATTAGCTTTCAAAGGCGTCTCAGTACAAAGAAAGCTTATGTCACTCCAGTGAGCAGTCTTGTGTGATTTTCTGCAAATTACAGAGGCCATTTCCAAGTATTGTGGGTGCATGTTTGCGCACCATATTATACACTTAATTCAAGACTACAAAACTCAAGCCTGGAAGTAAATAGCAGCTGAGAGCAACAATGCACATTTGTTCACAAGAAGGCAGAAAACCTTTTTATCCTCAGCCCTCTCGAAATCCTGTTGAACATACTTCAGTCTCAAGTGTTTAACAAATGGCAGCCTCATTCTTTCAGCTACTCCTTTCCTATAACTAGAAAGTAAGGAACTATTGAAAGAGAAAAAGGTATGCCAGTGAAAAACTAAAGTAATGCAGAGAGGTGTTTTACACATCTGAGGCTGTTAAACGAACGCTCAACCATCGCCTGCTTTGCTCTCAGGGCTTTTCACTCATCCTTTAATATATCTGTGCTACCGCAAAACTCATGTGATCATCTTCAATTTTCCTCCCTTCTCAGCCCGTGTCAGTCAACATATCTTAGCCTTAGACCGCTTCCACTGCAGAGGACGGCATGTCGAGGGGTTGAGTTAACCTTTAATTACAGCCTTATAGTGCAAAGTGCTGAAAGGCAGCCACTCATGGACTTAATATCTTATGCATTAAAGGGATAGTGGGGTATTCAGACACACGCGAACGGGGGCATCGTCAGAGACTGAAATGAAAATGACCTGATTGTTTCTAGTCACAGTCTGGCCTGCAGCACATTTGTATATTCAAATCATAGTGATGAATGCGAGCTGCAGAGCCGAGGTCCCCCTGATAACATCCCAGTGCTCCGTCGCCTGACTTGTCCAGCGCAGGTTGAATTTAAGGGGTTCAGAGGTCCTCGCCTATCAGTATGATTGATCACCTGCATCCTTGCTGAACTAGCACAAACTATTGATGGACTGCATCGACTGGTATTGACCCAAGCGTCTTCTTTCAGGCACACGAGGCCTCATAGAAAATTGTAATGCTCGGTTAGATTCTGTAGTGCAATTTCAGTTTCTTGATCACAATCGTTAGAGAAAACAAGAAGGTTAAAAGATGCACTGAAGATATTAATTGCCTTAATGATTCATTTTAAAATCCCAACAACAACTAGAGGTCTTTTTGAAAACACAGCAGATGGAGGTCGGTTGGATGTCGTGGTGGATTTTATCTGTGTTTTGTTGGAAGTATCCAAGCGTACTCTTGCCAGTTTCTACCTTCGTTAGCCTTTTTCTCTGTAGTTATTCCCTTGCATGATTGTTATTTTAAAGACCTACATGTTGGTAGAATAGTAATACTGATGTTTTGGGATTGTAGATGGAGTATTTGACGAGTTGGGAATGAGACCCAAATAATCAACGTGGTAACAACGGGAGCTTTAAGTATCAATTTGTTAGGAAAGGTTCGGATCATAACTTTGGGACAATTCATTAGTGCTTTATCAAACTATTTTTTTAACCAAAAAGGCCAATTATAGTGCAACATGCTCGCCAAAGAAGAAATGGTAATAATGGAGGATTGTTGAATGTCAATGTTTTTAGTAATTCTTGCTCTCTATAATCTCTGTACACTGCAATTATAGTCCAATTGAGTGAATTACCATGACAACAAAAAAAACTGTGGTTACAGGTCCAATCTGTAATAAAAATGGATTCTTGGGAGGTCGGGCTGGCCACTAACCCAATGCGTCGGCATTTGGCGAGTTGGGAATGAGACTCAAAAATCCAATTTCTTAAAAATTGGACCTTTAAGGTTAAGCAACTAAAACACTCGGTTGAGGTTAGGGGGGGGAAAGATTGATGTGAGACATAATACACACCTCAGCAGAAGAGGCTGCTTGGAAAAGAGCAAGATATTAAAAAAAAAATACTTATTCATCGTTCTCTCATGTCCACCGACGTTCAACCGATCAGATCAACCAACCGCATGACAGCAGGGAGGGCTACCAATGAAGTCACCCAAACTCGAGTCTGAATCAGTCAGGAGAAGAGCGAAAATATCTTTTACATCTATGAAAGACTTCTGTAGTGTCCTTGGCTCTGATTGCAATTGAAGTCCACTCTGATACAACGCTGCTGTACCAGCGTTTACGCTTACCTCCCGTTTCCCTCACAAACTGCCACTTCTCTCGCTGGTCGTCACATAACACTGACATCAAACTGCAAGCTGTGGGATTTCCAGATATATAAACATTGTGGAGGTAACAAAACTCGGCATCAATACATACCATGCATAGACTCAGGCCAACTGTATTATAACGTACAGCCACAGCCACATGCAAACATGTCCTGATTCCCCACAGGCGACTTCCTGACAATACAGCTGCGGTGTGACATTTAGAAATGATGGCCTCGAGGCACAAGCAGCTCTCCAGCACATGATAATTCATCAGTTACTCTAAACAGCTGTCACTGTTAGTTATACTTTGGATCGCGGTACCATAAGTCACATGAATGAGGCACTGAGCCTTTAACGTGACATATATTTATTTCTGGGGTGTAATAGCCCTGAAAAATGTAGGTGGTATGTTCATGTTATAGTCATGATATGTCTGAGCTCATCTCATTCTGGTTATGAATAAAAGACATGTAATACTAGCAGAGCTGGCGCCATTCACTTGAAAATGCAAAAAAGCTTCTTAATGAGTAAATTTATGTCTTCTACAAAGATTCGAAATGGCAGACAATCAATAGCCAAACCGTACTTATCAAAGTCTTTGTGTCCCTCGAAGACAAGTGGAGCATTATGCTTACCTCGTCTGTACTCGTATATACCCATTAATGAGCAGTGCGGCTGCAAACTGCTCAGGTTGTTTTGCGTGGATTATTGTGGTTCTGAATCAGTCCATCAAGAATTCTGGATCTCCGGCGGCAGGAATGTTGCGGTAGAGGCTAATGAAGGCTGGGTGAAAGAGCAGAATGGCGCCAGGGAGCTCGCCTGGCCTCAACCCCTCCAGGGAATCACAAAAGACCTGCAAGTAGAGGAGATCATGGCCCTGCCAATCCCTGATACCCTTTGAAAAGGACAGACATTGTCTGGCCTGTGCTCTGATGCCTGAAAATAAGCATTCCTCTGGGCAATTTGAGCTGTTGAGGGTGCCAGGGAGGAAAAAAAGGACCTGCTGATGCAAGGTTAACTTTGGCAGATTAAGAATACTCTCACAGCTGGTTTCATTTTTGTAAAGTTTTATTCAACCTTTTTTTTCTTTAAGATACAGATATGTACACACCAGTGCTGGGCAAGGTCAGAAATATACTATGGAAAGTGTATTACATTATTCTTCTTACCTTATCAATTAGTCAACAGCTGAAGTAATGATCGCATGAATAACCCTCCAGCTATGAACAAAACCAGGTGAATGTAGGCTAACCAGATGCCAACATTAGCGAGCCAAATTTAACTAAGCTCCTAGAACGACTGCCAATTTGTGTCACAGGGGCCCAAAAAGACTTCCTGCATCGTGAGTGAAGCTGCTGTCAAACCTTCAAAGCGACGGATAAAGTTTTCTTTAAAATTAGAACCGCTTTGAAAAGTCTTGTGTACTATTAGAATCTAATCCACTCAGTCTGATAACATTTGGAAGATCGAGAAGAGCCGCTGAATAAATCATTTTATCTACACTCAGGTTAGCCGGGGGGGCTAAACCAGAAGTCGGTCTGCTTGGGCCGAGGGAGTCTCTAGTTCGTAGATGCTTGATTATTTCAACAGTGCGGCAGTAAATGTCAAATACAGGAGCATGCCACAGTATCTATTACTGCTGCTAGGGGGCTCTCAATCAAAAGAAAAGTAGTGTGGAATTACAGGAGTTGTTGTGTTCATTGTCGAACAACCGCCATTGCGACCGCGAAAATACTTGGGATAACGCAGCTACACACCTCAACAAAATATAAAACAAAAGTATGTTTCTGAGACAACCATCCATCAAACTCCTATTGTTACAGCATCTTCACTGTGATTACTAACTACTGCTACTGTAATGTAATCCCACGGTTTAAAAGACTTAACATTTCAAGAACGTACACACAACTCAAAACAATATACAGACAAAGCAGGTGTGAGAATTAAAATTAAAACCACATACTTAATGGTCAGTACCTGCCATTTAGCTCCTTATCAAAGAGTAATAACTTTGTAATAGTTTACAGTCATGTACATTATTTTCTTAGTTGCAATAGTGTCATGTACAATAGTAAGAGAAGTAGTAGCTCGATGAGCGTTATGTTTTCTGCTGCAACCCACTGGACTGTAACAAGGAGCTTTGAAAGTGACGAAGAGTTTCAGATTTCCGATGTACCGAACGTGTTTTACTTTGGAAGAAGACATGAAAAGGCTATTCTGGTATCGAATAATCAGTGTTTAATGTCAGATCTGACAGCTACCAGAGATAACATGACATTTCACATAATAAAAGTGGTCATTTGGAAGCAGAGCTTATCAGTACTGCCATCTTGTTGCAATTCCACTGCAACATGGAATCTCACCAAATGGGCCAGCTGGAGGAAGTATAACTACGTAGCAAAAGTGCTTCAATAATTGCCGTAATCACTGCGAACATGTTTCAATCAGTGCGAGTCGCTTACTTAGAAACTTGACCGAAGCGGTTAGCAGGTTAGAACAGCTGGCTTGCCTCTGACTGCAGCAGCTGAGAGGATTTACATAGAGAAGATAAAAACACAGCAGACACCGTCCACGTATCAATCACGTCTCTGAGTGCTTTCACATGTAATCATGAGCTATGGATGAGCCGGGATGTCAGGGGAAATTGTCCGGGCCAAATGAAAATGGAAACACTCATCACGGGCGTCAAAAAATGGTGGAATAATTTTATCGAGGGTGTCGGGAATATATTTAACACAATGTCTGCTGTTTGTGTTATCTCTTTTGCCTATTTTGTAAAGGGACATTGAGCACCATCCATCAGAATAAAGATCTAGGTTTATGAGTTTACCGCTCTTTCTTTCTCTCTTTTTCCTCTTCCTGGCATATTGGGCCATAGATCTCCAAAGCCTGACACTTCGATGAGCCCATTCCAAGGGAGTGATATTGCACCATAGATTTTAACAACGTGACAGAAACACCAATACAGTGCTGAACAAAGAGGCATTAAGGCAAAGATAAACCTCTGTGAAATGCACATAAATCTGCAGGGGCCCGGTTTAAGATGGAGCCCAGAGGGGCGATGGCCACCCTTAATCAATAAGAAGCTCATCAAGAAAGGTTTCCATCACACCAATGGAACGTGGACGGGAAGTACACTTCTCTCTCTGCTGGTCCAATTAGTGACCAATTGTGCAATTACGATTCTGCAATATTCCTAGATCCTTACAGCGAAACGACCTGGTTGATAGTTCGTCAAACGGTACAAAGTCTTCTTACGTGTGGGTCATTTTATACATCTTTCGAGTTTTCGTCTCTCTTTGTGCAATGTGATGGAGCTTCTGTCAAAGGTTAAGATGGAAAAAAAATGGAGAAATTCAATATCAGGTCATAAGAAAAGTATCTGTTTTTGATAGTCCTTTGCTGGCTTTCTATAATATGTCCGTGGGCTGTCAGCAGGTTTTCACTCCGTAGACAAGCGACACGTACTGGGCTAACCACTTGAACACGAGGAAGGTCATCTCAAGTGCTAATCCCCAGACTCCATCAGTTAAGTGGACAGTGGCTGAGCAATAAGCTGGAAGTTCACAACAGGTTCAGTATGTAAAGACCGGAGATCAGCTTACACGCCCGCTCTCCCCCTTTTTCACTCAATGTAAGGCCTTGAGGGTCATCGACGCTATTTGAGTGTGTTTGGAGTGCTGTTATTTTTTTCTAATCTTCCGACAAAGTCTCGGTCAGTTGTAGAGATGGAGCTGACGATGGCCGGCTGTGATCTGATTGTTTGACGCTGGACTGCTGGTGATGAGTATTGTTCAGGACTCCTTCACTCCTCTAAGTGTACAGCCACCTTTCTATTAGACTTTGTAGTTGGGAACAGTTTTGTGGTCCGCTGGCTGCACGACTCTACAGATGGCAACGTCGCTCCGTCGCTCCACCACTTTGCTCCAGAATGAAATATCCCAACAGTTACAGGATGACATTAATGGTTCCCAGTGGATAAAATCCTGCTGAGTTTGGTGATACTTCCACTTTTCCTCTGGCAAAAAACAAAGTGCGAACAAAGATGTTCCAACCCCATTTATTTGCTTGAATTCATTTAGGCAATGAATGTTTCTGTAAACCAGATTTGTTGGAACTTAAAGAAATGTTAAGTGTAATTTTATTTTTTTTAATCGCATAACAGTGTCGCGCTTATTGTCCTCTTAGGTTGGGGTTGGGAAAAGGTTCCTTAGGCTGCCACAGACTCGGCTGGAGATGTCACAAGGTCTCTTTAAAAATATCCTGTGGTGACATACAGGCTAATGTTGACTCGCCGTCAGGAAATGCCATCGACGGCCTGGAAGCTTTCTTGCTTAACTCCACCATGATCCCCTCCGCCTCCTCAGGTCGTAACATGTAATGTGACCTTCTCTGGAGACACATAGTGACGAACCCATCAGTGGTTTTGCAGAAACATTTCATTTCGTGGCGGCTGTAGCGCAGGAGGTAGAGCGAGTGGTCCAGTGATGGGAACAGTTGCTGGCTCGAACCCCCGGCTGCCCCGGCTGCATGTTGAAGTATCCTTGAGCAAGATTCTGAACCTCAAATTGTTCCTGATGTGCGACTGGCACGTTGCATGGCAGCCTCTTCCATCAGCGTCTGAATGTGCATGTGACATGTGTTGTAAAGCGCTTTGAGCGGTCGGTTGACTGGAAGAGAGCGCTATAGAAATGCAAGTCCATTTATTTTGACAACTGGGTTGGATGAATGCGATACGCTGACGAGATATGGCGCAAAACTTGTGTTTAGTTACATGTTAGGACAGCAGTTGCTCAGCTGTCATCTTTCTGTTTTCTTTAGCTCAATGTCAATCATTTCCTTATGCTTCAGCCAGGTCACAATATACATATAGGACAGCCTTCAGACAGACGCGAATATGGTTTGAAACAGGAGCGTTCCAACTGCACCACTGTCTTATTAAAGTCCGTGTTGCATGAGGTTAAGACAACAGTGGCGTCCTGACAGACCTACAGACATGCCCGTGTCCTTGACATTTTACTGCCGCACTGCTGAAATAATTACACAGCTGCAGACGTCAAGTTGACAGCATACAAAGAGGAAAGAAAAAGGCAAGTGAAGTTGAGGCCAATTGCAGATGAATAAATGTTCCAAAATCCTCCCCTCCCCTGAGGTGCTGTATTATTTTGCTTTTCAAGTACAGCTACAACATCTCAGAATGCTAAGTACGGAGAGGGTTATTCAAAATAGCTGTTTCTGTTCGGCAAGCTTGCTGCAGTCATTACCACGATAAATAAGTACGAACATGGGGGTTTCAAATGAACAGAAAAATAAAAAGGGAAAGCACGGCGGAGTATGAACCGCCGCTGATCTCTGTGGAAAAAGTCAAAGTATTTGCTCGTTCCCATTCACAGGGAGTAAAGATCTCCACAGACTCCCTCCTGGAGTGTTTTAGGTCTTTATGGCCTGAGGTCAATTGTCATGTTATATTAAACATGTGAAAGACCTTTTCATGTGAAAGACTCATCTGAAGGAGACCTTTTGAAGACGCCTTCAGTCGCATCTTTGAAGGCACATTGATCTGGAAAGGCAGGCAAAGGGAGAGAAATCCCAAGTCACCTTTCTTTCAGCCTGGAAATAAATATGTATGAAATCTAGCCATCCATTACGGTAATCAAACAGTAATTACCACCTTCGTTAGCTCTTTGTGACACTAGAGAACGTAGATACATTAACATAAGAAGCATTAAAGTGCTGCATCGCTCGCTGGCTGTCAGATAACCTCGTTTTATTTCCCCATGTGGGTCCATATTATCTAAGATGGCATTACTAAAACTGTCCGTTCTACCATTTTGTATAAAGATCTACTTACAGCTCTTGGTTTCTTTGTGATGAGCCAGCAGGAACACGAAATAGACTACGCAACGATGTCTTTTCTCTACCGGCGTGAAGGCACCCTGAAGGCCTTTACAATGTGACGAATGCACAACACGTAAATTCAAAATACTAAATCAAATCTAATCAAAACGTCCTTAAAGGCGAAGTTGCCGCTCGGCAGCCATCTTGGCAACACCCCAAGGCAGTTATTTGTAGCTAACAAGACCGGGACCAGTCAAATCTGATTAAAAACAGCTTCTACTTCTAATATGCATCAACTTCTTTTACGGTTCAATCCAGAGTGCCGTTCAGCCCACCGGAGCTCTTGAACAAATGCACGTTTTTAAAGTCTAATGTTTGGAAGATCTCACCTTTCTTGATAATCCTGGGTGTTAGCAGGATATCCTCCTCCTCCACGCCAATTACAAGTCTGCACAATTGGTTGAATCTGTCTTGAATCTCTCGACAGTTCCCATCACATCAATTGGCTGAATATCTATTTTATTCTCTGTTCTGTTCAAATTGTCTCAAACAAAACTGTATGATAGAGGCAGTGGACCAGCGGCTCCCGTGTTTCACACAGTAAAATGATTGTTTTCATCAAAGTAGTCTGGTGGATTTGAAGAAAAGCACAGGTGGATATTAACAGCTTCACTTCCGCCGCTGGTAAATCCCACAAATACAGCAATCTGTGTGTGCACGGAGAGATCAAGGTGACTCATCCCGAGTCACCTTCGTCACATTGTCTTTGCAATCTTGTGTCCTCTGTCACTTACAAACAACATTCAGCAGGTCCACCAGTTGTGATATGACGGATTATCTGCCTTCATTAGCTGTGCAGAAGCTCAGAAAAATTGACCTTGTTTTGAAAAAACTGCGTAATATTTTTGTGTGAAAGTCCTGGTGGCAAAAACAACACAACAAAAAATATCAATCACATGAAGAAAAAAAGTCTTTGTTAAAGGAGACATTATGCTAATTTTCAAGTTCAGAATTTTATTTTGGGTTCCTACTAGAATAACTTTACATGCTTTAATGCTCAAAAACACTTTTCTTTGTTTTGTTTTTTGCAGCACTGTATCCCCCCTCGTCTCAGACCCTCTGTGTCTTTAAATTGAAATCCAGTCTGCTCTGATTGGTCAGCTCACACATGCCTGAGCCCGCACAGCTAACAGCAACAACATAGCAGCTGTGCTAAATGTATTCTACACGCCAAACTAGCTGCTAGGCATTAAATCACGCTAAATGTGGTTCAATCTGATGTCACAAAGTCACAGAAATAAAGGCGGGGCTACTGACGAGGCGTTTCAGGAGCAGTGTTTTCTGTGGGAGAGAGCAGCTTCAATAACGCGCTGAGGGAAAGGAAACAAACCAAAAGACTAAGTAGGTCTCCTTGAAGACTTTTAAGGTTTTGGGTTATCAGTTTAGTCTTTACACTGAACTACTGTTGTTCCAAATCCTCACAAAGCTTTTTTGTAATCTATTACTGTAAGATTTGCCGTAGTGAAGCGGCATTTTCTAGACTATAAAGGAGAAACATTGGACGATGAGGCCACTGGTGAGGCGGCGAGAGCTGAGGCACAGCGCTGACCAAATTACATTCCATATCTAATTATTACTGTTTTGATTCTTAATTAACTTCCACAATGGAGTCGCTGAGAAATGAAGCACTTTGCAGCAGATGACATCTAATTCGTTCAGTACGACCATAAAGCTGTTATAACGGCTTCATTCAGAGGGTTTTAAAAAAATATATCATCTCACATCTTCTTGGAATTAAGTTTTAAATCATCCAAGCAAAATTCAGCTGAGCCTCTCTTTCAAGTGCAGTTTGTTTTTTTTTTTGACTGTTTGACGAGAGAAATAACAAGACGGAGATACTGTACATGCAGAAGGTCTAGGTCGGGGACATTTCTCTGACAGACGCACGTTTTTCTGAGTTTGACAGCACAGTAGCTTTGACAGCTGTGGGTCTCCTCTGTATCTTCAGTGTTACATGCAAACCCACAGGGTGAGCGCAGCCCTCTGAAGCCTGGTGCCGCCTGAGCCCGGTGCACACGGGCTGCTGAGGTGACCTTTCCCACCGGCTTCAAACAGGAGCGGGTCATAAAAAGGCCAGGAACCCGCAGATAAATCAGAGATGCAGGAAGCGGCGACGGCCCGTCGACAGGCGAGTCTTGTGTTGCTTTGACAAGACTGATGAGGATAAAAATACGTTTGTGTAATCTCTCCGATCGGATTAAGTTTCACCTTTCTCGCAGTGGAGTGATGGCGGTGTGGCGCATCGCGGCTGAAGGCTTTCATAATGAATGTTTCAGCATCTCTCTGATAAAAAAAAAAAAGAAAATACAGTGTCATTTCTGATTTCTGTCTGGGTTCCTCTTCCTCAGTTGTTAAATCCCTCCGTGTCTGCATGCTTATTGTCTCGGAAAGCCGCCTGGCACAGATCTAATATCAACAGTACACCAGTGAAGTAAACACGGAGGAGAGGGATCTTCGTGACACATGATGAAAGATCTCTGACAGCAGCAGGTGGCTCTGCCGCAAACTCCCACAATCCAACTAATGGTTCTGTAGAGCCCAGTGTCGGCCTCGAGTTGCTGTCAGACTGGACTGAAACTATACATACTAGACATTCCCTTTCATATCTATCGTTGCAATGTGAACAAAACTACATTTTAAAATGATGTACCATTATTTAAAAGAGATTAAAGGAGCAGTCTCTGATGAGCACTCGGTGGTATTGTGATACAAATGATAAAAGAAGAAGTTGGTTTTATCTTCCACCCCAGCAGAGCAGGAGGGAGTCATTCAACGCCAATCTGATGGTCTGTAATTATCAGCATGCAAATATCACCCATCTGTACTTTAATATACTTTTTTTTTTTTCCCCCTGACTAAAGGGTAACATTTATAAAAAGACAGTAATTACTCAGCTGAGAATGTGGGTCCCATTAATTTCTGCCTTGGCACATCCACTGCGAGCACATCCTATATACCCTCTCGCTGCTGCGACGGAGATTTATTAAGGTTCAGCTGGTCCTGCTCCGCGGTGGTGCTGTCAGCGGTCTTTTAGAAAAAAATCATCAGATATATTGGTATACAGTTTCAAAACACATGGGGAGTCAATTTCGCCACATACGGCGTCTACAACGGAGATACTTGAGAATTATCTGGTGTAACTGTACATTGAAGGAGAAGTAAAAGCGAGGTTTTACAGCGAGTCATTACGAGCACCAGGGTGCCGTCTAGACTCCTCATAGCTTTCACTGCGTTTACTGTTTGTTTAGAGTGGCCAATCAACCTCACTGTCATGTCTTTGGACTGTGGGAGGAAGTACCCGGAGAAAACCCGCGCAGGGAGAGCATGCTAGAACCTTCTCGCCGAGGCAACAGCGGCGAACCTACCGATATCCAATATGGAGCCGAGCTGCCAACACGAGCCTAAACTCCGATAGCATCCTGAGAGAACGCAGTGGATGTGCTAGTTTTGAACTAGAAACACTCTGAAACACATATTTCCTAGCTGCTCTGGATACTCGTGTAGGGAGTAACCTTTCGTATGGATTCGCCATCGATCGCATTGTAAGTTAAACTAGATAAACACACATTGTTGAATTGACTCGTCACACTTCTGCTCGTGTGTTTTTTGGTTTTAGAAAGAGGGAAATAGAAAGAATTCTTCTCAAACTGTTTTTTCTTTTTGTTTTTGGCTCTTACCACAGCCCCATTAGTGAGCGTTCACTTCTGCCTCCGTACACGAAAATATTGGATTCACAGCGAGTGAAACCAGGAGTCTGTGTTGTTTGTGTTTTTTGTGTGTGCTGCAGCATTTTGTGTACATATTCCTATAAGCTGGTTACATGCTGTCGCCCTTCAAAAATGCACCGGCATGTTCGATGTAAGTGTCAAATTGAAGACCTAATCTAAGAACATACAGCACAATCGCCCACTCGTTTTCGACTGTCTGTCAAACATGATCTAGCTTCAGCGCAATAAATCATTCACTGACACACAATGTAATTGGCCATGTGATGCAATGAAGTATGCCTGAGTATCTGATGGCCAGAGGGCCAGCTCTTAAGACATCTCTCACTTTGCTTCCCGGCACATCATAATTACTCTGTTTCCCTGCTGGCTTGCAATCCGTCTCCATAGTGATCCATCTTTTACATTCAGGCAGTGTAGATTCACGCACACGCACATTTACTCACAAGCACACACTCCTCCCTTCGCTTTCCTCTAAGCCCCCAATTAATCTCTGTAGCAGACCTTTCGCATTCATTTTTCACACGTGTTCGCATTCACACATTCATTACATCGAGTAAGAGAGTATCAACATCGAGCCCCGCTCATGTAAATGAAACACTGACTGGCATTAATTGAAGGTAATTCATTATGAAGGTTTTTTTTTTTTTTTAATCTGAACTTTTAATGGCGTTAAACCCTCCTGGAGAAACCTCGGGGACGGGTGGACGCTCCAGTGTTTTAATTCATAATGCATCACGGTCCATGTCGGGGTCCCAGCGATCACATCGGAGCCGATCATTTCCACTTGACACATTTTGAATATTCAAAAGGACAAAAACGGTGTAATCATAACCTCATGAATAAAATAGAAAACCATTACAACCTTATGAAGACTGTAATTTACATTTCATGGTGAGATAACTTAAATGATAGCCGAGGGACAGGCTTAGTACTCCCAGTCATCATTTATAAGACTATATAGACTTTTAAGGGAAACTTTTTGGAGTCATTTTGTTAATTTTGTTCCTCTCTTTAAAAAATGATTCCTTAAGGCTTTTCCCATTACATGGTTTCATTGTCACGGTTTTGGGATTGGCTCTCTTTAATGATAGGTCATTTACTGGTGATATCCCGAGGATGTGGACGCCGGGAGGACTAGCAGTCATTTCAATGACAGTCATAGCGAGCCTCGTATAATCACTGCCAGTTATGTAGTAAAAAAAAAAAGAGAGTTAATAACAAAAAGCAGTCAAAGAAATGGGAAGGTAAGTCAGGTGAATAGAGGAATGTTTGAAATCAACTGTTTTATACGATCTAGTTAATGCGACGTTTCCGAGTATAAACACTGCGCATGAAGCATTTATCTCAGAATAAATACAGCGTTTACATTTTTTTCTGCAGCTCCACACCCTTAGCCACTGGATTAACTGTGTGATAACGAAAAGAGATGGATATAAAGAGGGAAAATATCCAAATTGAAAAGTGAAAGAGTACGTGAAGTCTGAGCCAGTTATGGTTATAATACCAAAAAGAGAAGAGATAAACACTGAAAATCAGAGTTAATTGCAGCAGAAAATGAGCATAATAACATTAAATTTGTAGTTTTTGGAAAGACTTTCTGGTTTAGAGAGTCGAGACATTTAACTCACACGATGTTTGACGGAGTCCCAGACTGAGAGAAACTGCATGAAAAGGCTTGAATGATGCAAAATAGCTGCAAAGTGTCAGATGTTGCTCTACACTCTGTTAGGCAACATATCCGGTAACAGCACTGCTGCGCTTTACCTCGTGTTTTTTTTTTTTTTTCACAGCTTAAATCCTGAAAATAGAGGTCATGACAAAAAAAAAAAAAGTCTGAAATTGAAATAGAAGAGGAGGATGTGTGGGGTTTTGGCAAACCTCAACAAATTCACTCTCCTTGCGAGGCCTTGGAGATGTGACAGTTTGACAAGTGGAAACCTCTGGGGAGCTGCTTCCCATAACCCTGCAGGAAATGAAATATGGATGATCAGGAACTGTCCATGAAGGACGCCCCTGACCAGATGTGTGTGCACGGAGGCATTAATTGTATTATTGCAGAAAATATTAAATCTTTAACTAGTCATGCTCGTGCATCCATGCAGGGATTTCTTATTTTTCTTTTTCAAATACATGATCACAGCCTGTCAATCTCGATTTATATCATACAGCCGCCGTAGCTGGACCGCGTCGAGCGCATTCCTCATCCGCTAAGCCTTCAGCGAGATGTCAGAGCAGCTTGTAGGAGGTGAACCTGTGTTGTCTTAACGTTTGTGTTGTTTTCTGTGTTCAGGTAGGTTTTTAGTGATTCCAGAAACGATACCATGCTAGCGTTCACGAAGACAAACCGAGCTGACTTTTATGATCCCTCGAGCTTTGATGCAGCGCCATCGTCAGGTTTGTCGAAAAGTTTGTTTTATGACCGAATAAATGCAAAACCGATTTTGGTTTATCGCTAATTAGTAAATGCCGATACAATAAACTTCAACGTGTTCTAGCGAAACATGAAGTTGCCTTGCACTTGAACTGGGAAGTCTGAATTTCCAAGTTCCCAGTCAGCAATTTCAACCGTAAAAGCCAACGGGAGTCAGATTTTTATCCTTGATTTCAAAATCCAAGTTGGCTGCTCCGCATGTTAACGGCTATGAAAGCTCCTGCTCCTTCTGTTGGGACTTATTTTTGAAAGAAATCATGCGATAGTCAATCGGGAGAGACAAATATATGTTTTGATCCCGTCTGGATTGTGTCGTGACTCACGCATATGATGATTGTCCGTTAAAAAGTTCATTTTTCAGGTCACAGAGAGAGCAGTTGGGAACAGCAACTTCGTTGTTACAGCTGTGCCCTGCTGACACCGACGCTACAATTTCTTTCCCTACTGATCGCGTCAAAGTGAGCCACCTCTCCTGGAGCCAGTCGCAGTGTTTCTGCAGGGAGGTGAGAAGGTGAATAGCTCTCACTCTTAGTCATGAGTCTGAGCGACCGTTAGCGAGCGGCACGTCCGCTCCTACTCATCGCCGAGGTGAGAGGAGTGGGACGGCCTCATCCTTATCACGAGTCCCGAGATGAATCACAAGTTCAGTCCTGAAACATCATGTGCTTTACTTTAATTCCAGGAGGAAGCAGAATGTCAGAACAAGCATCACTTTGGTAAAATGATGTGTCATCCCCACACTCAGCGAAGGCTTCTGTCCTGTAAAACTCAGCAATTCAGAAATAAGACCGTGTTTTGTTTTCCAGTTTTGATGCCATGACTTTGTTTTTTATTGATGCTGTTTGTTTTTTGCTTTGGTTTCATCCTCCCCACTGTTACTGAACGTGTGCAGCCACGCAGGAAATGCAAAGGCTTTCTCACAAAAGCTAAAATCTATTGAAGAACTCTGCTGTGGTTCGTAAAAAATCAAGATATATGAAACACTCAGCCTTCACGGTAATTACTACGGCAGAAAAGGAAAAAGTAAGGTGAAGTGGGATGAAGAGGCTCAGGTGGAACAATCACAGGACTTTTAGTCAGGAGGCCGCTGTTCGTGTCCAGCGTGAAGCTAAAAGTTGAGTTACTTTTCCTGATTTAGCTATAACACGGCTCCCTATATAACATCAAACGTATTTCTGCAGCCGTTAATAAAAGTATTTATCAGATTCATCAGACAAACAAAGAACAACTGTGCAGCCAGCAGCAGTGCAGATGTTGCGGTGGCATCCACAGGAGCTTAATGCAGCTCCGATAAGAAGTCCGGATCAATAAGATAGAATTGCATCCAGTAACTTCTCTGCGAATCCTGCTTGTGACATCAGGGTCACTCACATGTAAAACGAAACCTCCACAGAGGTTATTAAATTGCTATTTTACAGCTTTTGCCAACTTCATGTAAAACAGTTGACTTCCGTTTTTGCCTTTTTGTTCTTTGAGATAAATGTCACCGCTCGCTCTGATGCCCTCTGGCTGAGTATCACTGGTGGTCTGTACTGAGCGTCCCACCGCTCCTCTCTGCATCACTGGACAACATCTGGCTCGGTGACCTCTGAGACGGCGCCTTCTGCTGCTGTTTGTGCGAGTGTGCGAAAGAGTGCCTGCTCTCACCCTTTATATGTCTTGCCTCTTGTCATGCATGCCTGCAGCCGGCTGGTAAAACACCCGACATGAGACCTCACGTTCGCTCGTCTTCACACTCCCCTCTCCCTTCAGGCCCCTTTCGCGTCCCTGCCTCCAGAACCTGCAGATGAAACAGAATATTAACTCAGTGTAAATTGTCATTTCTCCCCCGTCGTCTCACTGCATTCCTGACCCTCCACGCCTGCGTTTTCCCTTCAGCCTCAGATATTGAATGTGTCGGCACAGGAGGATGGATCGGAGTAAGAAAACGTGCGTGAGAAATGTGGAACGCTGTGCAGCGGTTAGCGAGATAAGTGGCATTTGTGTTTCCTCCCGTGGCTAATTATGCTATTTATACCCCGGCAATGGAGGAGATGCTCTGAGCTGGTACACCAAGATTAGTATTCTCACTAACATTGTTTATCCTCCTGAAAATGATAACGGCACACACCTCTTGCTTTGGGGGTGTTAGCTGTGTTCGAGTCTGTGTGAATATTTGAGTGCAGGGTTACGCGTGTGCATCTGTCTGGATGTGCCTGCATTTATCTTGTGAGTTTTATGTATAATACAGTAATATATGCCAGTTAACAGAGAGGGCTTTATTTATTTTTGTTTACAATATATCTAAGAGCATCCTGGAAAAATACATATTTTATAATTTCATCATTTGCTCTCTGTTAGCGCTATGCACCGAGGATCAAACGTGGTTAATCCAAAAGGTGTTTTTCAGAGAATTCATTTATCTTGCCGGCAAAAAATGATCAATTTCTACTGAAGTGTTGTTTTCTATGCAGCTCACCCTCCTCATGAGAGGTACCAGACAGTTTAATGCAAACCTACCGTGCAGACATGGCCGCCAGAAATGGTAGTGGTCATGGTAGAAAGGTAGTGAGTCCGTGAAGGACAGCCTCACTTGTGGAGTAAAATATTACTTTTGACTGTTTAACTGGAGGGAAAAATTACTGTCACTATGTCACATTACTGTCAGTCTCTATATCCAGAAAACACAGAAAAGGATGGATGGATGGAAACATACATAAGTCATATAACTGAGTGTAGTTGTTCTAACCCCCGAACCTCAAGATAAACTGTTCAAACATTCATAATGGTCCAAAGGTCATAATATGACTTGATATGTAAACTGTTGCTAGCAAGCTTTGTTTTGGACACAGTTTATGAGAACCAACTCGACCTTGGAGCCCTGCACATGCAAAACTGACTCCTGAGGGACAAGTAGAAGTAGTGGAAGTTTATAGGTTTATATTATATTATCTACTTATAATAAAAGTTGATTTTTGAAAGCCTCAGTCACAAACGAATAAGGATGGAACTTGGGCAAAAGATTCAGAGCAGCCAGAGAAATCTCGTAAGGGGCCAAAAAAGTAAATGCAAATAAAAAACAGAGCGCCTGTGTTTTTCTTTGCCTTTAGAAGCGACATGACCGCATTAAGGATGCCACTGCACGAGAGTCGTAAACACATATTGTCGCTGTAAATGTAAGTTAAGTCTACCATGCAAAGTGAAGAGCGATACATCCACAACATCAACGGACGCAGCCAACTTCCCACGAGCTCGAGCTCATTCTAGACGGACCGAGGCGACGTGAAAGATTGTGCTGCGGTCCGAGGAGTCCACGTTTCAAGTTGTTTTTGGACAGTAGAGTGATGGACCATAACACCAAACAGTCTTTTTACAAAGTCTTTGAGAAACCGCAGAGTTGGATGATGGTTATCTGTGATCACGCAGCCCCCCTATCACATTACACGTTAGTCATCTGATCCACTGTGACATCAAAATAGTTATTACAGCAGCTTAAGTGTTATGGATCATAACGACACTATAGAACATTATTCACTTCATCCTATTTCCCCTCACAGCAGCCGATGATGATGATCTGTGGTAGGAACAAGTTGCAGTAGAGTTGCAAAAGCAGGGTGTGATAAAACTGGCTTCAGGCTGTTCAGAATAAATATCACGCCTCATCTGCAGTATATCTTATGGACATCTGTACTTACTGCATATTTCTGCTTGACTACTGCTGCTGCAGTGTCCCTGCATTCCTCAAAAGGACAAATTGGAAAAAATTCATATTTTGTTCCTTCCCTTTTCACACAGTATGCTAAAAAGCAGCTGGAGTAACCTGACAACTGGTCTAAATCAATTCTACGTCGTTGTGACTATGAAGAATTCAGCATTAATATGTTCAGTGGTTATGCTGCACCTAGATGCCGCTACATTAACAACATTCCTGAAGCAAATCATCGCTTTATTTATGATTCAGTCAATATGCAGGGTCAGTGAAAACGAAGCCAAGGTAGCTCTCTCCATGATGGGCCATCTGAAACGCTCTCTCAACTCTGACAGGAAGGTATATTCTAATCTCTGCTGTGGTGCAGGCTGGCTTTATGCAATGAGTGTCAAGAACTAGGAACAAATTAACATATTGTTATTCCTCTCCTGTATCCTGTTAGATCTGAACCAACACACAATCTCCCAGGAGGCTGGTTGCCCTTTAGTTAAACTATTTTTCTATCATACAGAGTATATTCTGTGTGTTGACTGAGAGTCTACTGCCATGCTAACGGCTCTCAGAGATCCTGCTAAGAGACAGCAGGGCCTTGAGCTAAAGGCATTATACTAACGTGCTCACAGGGCTAATTCTATTTAGGCATATTGTGCCGCTGCTTGTGTTCACATAAATACAAATGCATTTCGAAGAAGCTCTGTGAGGCTGTACCCAGAGACAGTGGCGCTTTGAGTGAGATGCTCTGGCCAACAGCATTACTATGGATTTGACTGGCTTTGTTGCAAGACCCATCCCACCTCGCCTCAACTGATAGGTACCTTCCTCAGATTGAAAACTGAATAAATGTGACAGATTTCATGACCTTGGCCGATTTCCGCTGGACAACAAGCAGCTTCCGCTCCTCTGATGTCAACCTCCTGCAGACAAAACCCATTAATTCATCCAGTGAAGTCGGTGTGTTTACCGGGGAAACTACACCGTATTAACTCCCTGTATCAGAACCCCAAGAAACACAAAACCATTTGGATCCTTTTATAGCGCAGACGCAACACCAACATGCTCACCTGTGACAACAACATGCTATTGTTTAGCTTGTAGAGTGTTTACTGTGTTCACCATCTTAGCTTTAGCATGCTAGCCTTTGGAAAACTACAGCTGAGGCCTCGTTTTGCTCATATTTGGTCACATTTATTAATTTTCACATAATTCCTATGGATTGAAGGTTAATTGCTCACCACAGTCATCACAGTAAATCCTGAGGGGAACGTCCATGTCTGTAGCAAAGTTTCAGGCGATGCATTCAACAGTTGGAGACATTTCACTAAAGCTAAACATCTCAACCTCGTGGTGGTGCGAAATGAAAAGTCAGAGCATCACCAAAGTCCTGGATTTTAAAGAAACCATGACTGCCTGTAGACAAATCCATGTCCATCCATCCAGTAGTTGATGAGATATTTCAGTTTGGATTGAAGTGTTGGACTGACCCCAAAAAAGTACACAGCCATGCTTGGATCCATGCCACTAGCAATGCTAAAACATGCAAAACATGCTAGCATTACTTAAAACATGCATCCCAACTTCTGGTATTTTCTAACTCGCCCTCTCTTTTTCCATACTGATGTAGAAGTGGCTACCAGTGGGCATGACTAACAGGCTGATATTATGCATGAGGCTGAGATTTAACAGATAGTGAAGAAGCTGTGCCAGATACGGGCCCTTCGAGAGTGACCTGATATGTAAATTGGAACAGACTTGTTTTTAATTTCTCACATATATTGCTCATGTGTTGGAAAGAAACCTCTACATTGCCCTGCAATAAGCTACACTGCATCTTTAATGAGTGTTGCTTAACTGTGGTTGCGTCTTGGATTAAAAAACAGATAGGCCTGACCGTATGTTTCACATTATCTCACAGCTGGAGGCCTGAGACACGCAGCCACAGCGCAGGCCAGGACAGGAGACTTTTCAGTCGAAATCAATCCGTCTGTTTGCCTCTCACCCTCATCTTGCGTCAGTTTCTCATTCTGTCATAGATGGTGTCATAGAAGGTAGATAATGGATTCCCTCGCAGCTCACTGTGATAAAAGGCGACACAGCTGAGTCATGTGGTCTTATCAGCTCTTTGTGTTCGATGTGCAGGACGGATCATCCCGAAGCCACAAAAGAAGCCATTGTCTCTTTTTCCCCCTCTGAAAATGAATTCTGATTAGCAGTTCCGCAGATACAGACTGGGTTACTGTGCAAGACTTAAAACTAAATTCCGTTTTTCCCCTAAAACCCCTCCTGCGAATGAATCATGCCAAAGTTATCATTCCATTCCCCCGTTCCTCCCCCTGCCTTTTTTTTTTTTTTATGTGCCTGTTACGCAAGAGTTAAGCCTATGAATGTCTTTTTAAAAAGGAAAACATTACAAGGTCTGGCTCAGGCAAACCAGAATTACAGCAAATCGTTCGTAAAATTAAACTGTAACAATATAGCAAACACAATTTCATTTTGTGTCAGGGCCATAAATCGTGTCTACCCTAAAAGAGCTGGTTTGTTTTTTATGTTGTTTGGGCTTGTTTCAGGTTCTAAGCACAATTTAATCAACCATTGCAGGTGCATAAAATGTAGACGACTGTGGTTTGCCAGACAATAGCAGAAACGCAAATTGGATTTTCCATTTGCTTCCTGCAATTAAACAGTTGAGCTGCTGATTAACAACACTTTTCAATTGTCTCCTTCCCCAGCTGCAGTATCCTTCTATCTTTCTATCTATCTTATATAAATCTAATGCAGCCACCTGTGCTCAGTCATGAAAAAAGCCTCATTTAAATTCTCATAAACTCGAGTGTTGTTCCTTTCAGTGCTAAATCCAATCATTACAGTATCGCCAATGGCCCCGCATGGCTGATTTGTGTGACACAGGACAATTTTGTCGCTTCTATTGCTCACGATTGATGTAAGTAACAAAAATCCATTTAGTTGTTTTCACAGACAATATGAAAAAGCAGGAGGTGTTGTATTGAGTGCTGGCCAGTGGACAATGTTATTGGAAGTGCAATAATTCTTAGTTGGCATGTGTATAACTGATTAAATTAGTTTTCTGTCAATTGTTCCTTTTGTCATTCTGGTCTCATGCTGCTCCAAAGCAATGCGGATTGTTATTATTTATTAAAAAACCAAATCAATTTGGTTATTCTCTTTGTCTTGGTGTTATTGCTTCTTGAAAATCCAAAAGCTTTCCCTTGGTAAAGAAGTGGTAATACCGTCTCATAATTGCATTTTTGAGTGTAGACACTATTGACAATACATACACGGCGTACGACTTGAATTTTAATAAATCAAGAATCTAGTGCGACAGTTTTGTAATGCTGACAGAGAGTCAGAGGAATTAAATATCACTTGCTCTGAAGCAATATACTATGTTCTGGTGAACATACTGAAATGTGCGTCACAGTTATATACTGCTACAATATGATCAAAAACCTGGTAATATGTCATCATCATCTATTTAAATATTACAAAACATACACAGGCACATTTCCGTCCACTACAAAATATGGACTTCGAACTAGAGCTAATCGATATGACCTTAAAGTTATGTTACTATATTTTTAGGCCTTATTGTGATAAATGATAGATACCTCAATGTTTTTAAATCTCCTCAAAAGCATATCATAAAGGACTGGGAGACAAAATCAAACATCATTTGTTTTGTTTGTTTGTTTGTTTTACCAAAAAGGCCTTCAGTATCGATCACAACAGTATTAAAGGGATGATTATTGGTACAAACTATTAGCAAAATTCTGATCAGTAATGTGGATTTAATGAATATGTGGGTTTTAGAACAAGTAGAGCAATCTGGTAACTTAGACAAAATACACTAAGACAAAACTTATATCACAATATAGTGATACCCAAGAAGATATATAGTATTATGTCGCGATAACAATATATTTTGTATGTTTTGCCAACTCTACCTTAAACCAGATCTTCACCTTGAATTTATCGATGTACGTCCCCGTAAACCTGTCGGACCCCACAGCGTGAGTGGGCTACCAGGTTTTACCAGGATGGGTGGCAGTAGCTCAGTCGGTAGAGACTTGGGGACCAGAAGGGTGGCCGGTTCAAGTCCAGCTACAAACCACAATATGGAATTGGACTGGTAGCTGAAGAGGTGCCAGTTCACTTCCTGGGTTACTGCCGAGGTTCCCTTGAGCAAGGCGCCGGTGCTCCCCGGGCGTGTGTGTGTATGCTTACAATGTGCAGCTAGTGAGGGGTTAAATGCAGAGGACTAATTTCAGGTGTGTTTGCACATCGCATGTAAAAATATCTGACAAAATAAAGATTCTTCTTCTTCTTCTTTGGACCCCACCTCGTAGAAAAGCCAGACTACACACACACACACACACACACTGGATGCAAGCTGTCTATTTTTTCCTGCCAAAACTTTTAGATATCTATCAATAAAAACATTTTTTTTTTTTACCAGGAACTTGTTTTTTCTTGGTGTGAGGAGTGTGATTAAAGTAACACTGCAGGGTGGCAGCAGAGGTTTGAGGGACGGACAACACAGCCAGTATTTTTTACCCTGCTCGTGGATTTAGCTTCAAATTAAGCCTACACATGTGAGAGTGTCATTGATCTTCTCCTCCACCTCATCCAAAAAACTGTACTGATCTTACACTACTGAGAAAAACCCCACACTGGGGACGACATCTTAATTGGCAAGTAGCTCAAATCCATATTTACCCCTCATCAGTTAATTTGCTTTGCCATTTGGTTTGCCATTTGGTTTGCTATTACTCTCCAGTCTTAAAGGTTACATCTGGAGCCGGCCCAAAATAAATGAGCCGAAAGACCAAACTGTCAGACACAAAAAGTTATGGTTCCTTCAGCTTCTAATCTCCGTGTTAAGCTAAGCTAACGGTATCTTGGCCACATCTTACAGACACGAGAGTGGTATTGATCTTCTCGTCCGATTCTCGGCCAGAAAGTGATCGACTCATTTTTTTCAAAAATCTTCAAACTATCCCTTTCAAACCCTCTGCACACAAAACCAACACCGTCTACAGTCCTGCCCCCAGCAGCAAGCGGCACAAATCTGTGTGTTTTCTATGTGTTCTATAAAAGATGCCTCCGGGGCTGCATGTTTTCTCGTGGCGATAGAAATGAGGCAATTAAAGAGTGGAGGGCAAATACAGCATTATAACTGTACTATGTAGGCCACCAACACACACACACACACACTCACACACATGCTTAAAAGCCTTTGACAGCCTTCCTAACAATCTCCGCAGTTCAAACACACCCACGACTTTACATTCACTGGCTCCAACACACACTCAGTTTTTTTTTTTTTTTTTTTTT